>LBNU01031190.1:12152-27620 GCA_014162995.1 Artemisia annua | reverse complement strand
AATACAGTTCACAAGTTTCACACAACGGTTGGTGAGGGACTCTAAAACCACGGATAGAGCAGCAAGCTCAAAACTCGCTCCAAAGGTGTATGTTGAGATGCAAAACTAAACACCAATAAGAAAAACCAAAAAATATGTATAAACCCAACACACATCCACAATAGCAGCTCCTAATCATCAGGAACCACTCGTAGAAGTGGCTCAACATGAGTACCAAGCTTAGATCTGCCAAAGAACGTAGAACCCAAAACTTCAATCCAACAGCAACACCATGCTTAAAGACTAGTTTTAGGACGATAATAGGGTTTAACAAACCCCAACTTCCAGCAATATCAATCATAGACCAACCAAATAATCGTACACTAACAAGGTCATAGATCGAAAACTAGGGTTTTTTGAATAAGGAGCCCTAAAACTTAACTTCCCAACCATATCAGCATCGATCAATCATCAGAATTATAGCATCTTGACTTGAATTGCATCTCTCTAAACCCACTTACATCATACGAACATCTTGAATAGAACTAGCAGTTGACAATCATAATCAACACAATAAGGATAACATGATATGCAGCAGCAACACACCACAATATGACTTAAACCACAATATACTTACAGCCACGAAACCCTTAACACGGGTACTTGCAAATTGAATACACCAGCCAAGAATCGATTGATAAAGTGATAATCGTTATGCACGCAAAGATTCTCCAACCAACACCAACCCTCAATGGCAAATAATTAAATCAGCAATCAGTTATATGTATATTGCCATGCACTAACGACAAAACAGGAGTAAAGAATTAAGTATTGCGCTGAAGGAATTGCTCAATGTTTTGCCGTCTAACAAAAACGAATAAAAAGACAAGCACCGACCCACGAATGTAAAATCAGCTTATATTGTACTTATGAATTGTAAAGATGAATACAACGTACGGATGTTTCTTTGTACAAACTCTCACCATACACTTTCACCACGAGCCATCACCAAAAGTCTTTCTAATAAACTACTTTTGAAATGTACGTACCACACAACAAGCAAGAAATACGCGAGCACATGGTCACACATAAAACCTTTTACAAAGGAGTCAAAAAATTTAAAAACGAAAGCTAAGACGCTTGTCTTTTGAAAACTCTTTTACTGTACGAGACGTATTCTAAGATAACTATATACATATTAGGTCGTGCCGATCTCGTACCGTTGTGCTTATATCTCTTGATACCGTTGTGCTATGCTCTAGATGCCGTTTGTGCCAGTTGTGATATTTTGCGTTGCTTCACATTGAGGTGAGTTCATACCCTCTGTTTACTCATTTTACAACTGCTTTGGGGGAGAATACATGCTCGTTTTTAACTAAACTCAATGCTTGTTTACTTGGATACGCGAATTGTTTACGCAAACTTGGCTGTTTGACTGAATACTTGATTTGGTTATTTGAATGCATTATGTGTTTATCTGTTACACACGTGACTACTTTACATACGGACACAAGTACTTTAAACGACTATACATGCATAACCAAATGAACCGGCTAAGCCAAATGAACTGGCCAACCTGGCAAATGAACTGGCCAACTTGCTATGTACATACGTGACTGAATGTAACCGTCAGCTCATATGTGATTATAGCCGAATGTAACGGTCAAGCAAATGTTTAACCTTGTGGTCCACATTACTGCATTTACTTGAAAGTGAACTCCATGTTATGACATTGTACGCGACACAATGGTCACCAAGCTTTTATCGAACTCACGTTTCTTTTATAATGAGTTGCTATTTATATAAACCTATGAACTCACCAACCTCGTGTTGACACTTTAGCATGTATTTTCAGTTTTAGAGCGATAGCTTGCTATTGGAGGCTTTGGCAGGGCATGGCATGGTCATAGATGACTCTGATATATTTGGGACCACTTTATTTCTTTTATGGGCTTATATTTCCACACTGTTTTTGGAACGATATAAATAAAACACTTTTGAATATGAAAACTATTTTTAAACGGTTAAGTTAAAACCGTTCTTTATGCTTTGTGTTGAGATACCAATTTAGTAGCACCCAAACATGTATGCTTCCGGTAAACCAGATTTTTGGGGTGTTACATAATGCCTACTCAAGTTTTACATTTACATTTAGCCGACTTATCAATAACACACACACTTAACAAGTAGTGTACCCGGTCAGTTTGCATATAATGGTAAGCAGAGTGTCAATCACTAAGAGTGGAACGTATTATCTAGTTATCCTAATCAGTATTTTAATATCTAAGTTAGTTTTACAGTCTAATCTAACGATAGGGGGTTTCAGCCTGAGAGACTGCCACAGTTTGGTTATCTAATTAAACAGTAAATACTAATGAGAAAAAATCAGCAAATAGCATACACGTACACAGATAGATAGTAGAGACAATAAGAAGACCTGTCCTGATAATTAAGATAGCTTGTCACTTGTTTTATTGCTAGTTTTATATGAAGTGTATAAAGTTAATCCGTACTCGTTGGCTATTATATCGGCAAGTAAACCCTTAATGATTACTTATGAATATCCTACTCATCCAAAGACATCGGAGTAAGTAGGCGAGGAAGGGGTATGGCAGCCAAGCAGTGCTCAGCTAGACACAGAGGTAATCAATGCACTAATATAAGTTCACCAAAGACATCAAACATATAAACTTTAATTGATGGGAAAGCAATTTTAAGGCGGGCATTTGATTTTGCGTACTCACAAACTACCGGCCATCAATCCTGATGAATTAAAGCTTACTATTACAATAAAACAAAACTACTTAATGAATTAAATACATGCAGGACCTTCTTACAGCTCTAAGATCTTCGTTTGGGGTGTGTCTTGTGTTGCTTGTTCGTCTGAATTCGTCTCCTTAGGGTTATGGTGCATACAAAATTCGTCTAGGTCTTGGGGTATTTATAGTTTCTGTCTGAGGGTTCGATGCGGCGCATGTAGTGGTAAGATGCGGCGCATTGACTTAACTTCGCGTGGGGTCCAAGCTTGTTATATTCTGGAATATTCGTACACCGCCTTTAGATGCGGCGTAACTTGAATCTTTATGTTGCGCATGTCCTTCAGCTGTCTTGGATTGTTTCGGGTGAAGTCTTGATAGTGATACGCCGTATGTCAATTGCGTGATGCGGTGTATCTGGAGTAGAACGAGCTTGATCTTCTTCTTTGACCAAATTTCAAATGCGGCGCATGGTAGAATTCCATGCGACACACTCTTCAAAATCAGGCAATGGTCTTCGAATTCATCTAAGTAAGATATTGCGGCGTATCTGTTGAGTGAGATACGGCGCATCTTTTTAGTTTCAGTAGACTTTTGACATCTTGCTCTTTTTACTCCGTAATTAGTCCAAAATCGCCAAGTTTCACCTTTTACCTGTTTTTACCTAAGAATCACTAAAGTAAACATTAAAGCACCGATTCTCATACATAATAAAGTAAAAACAAGTTAATTAAATAGGAGAAATGATGATAATAAATTGTACTTATTTGATTTCATCAAATATCCCCCCACTTGAACTTTACTTGTCCCCAAGTAAACCTTAAATTTAATGTTATGAAAATTTATCCTAAAAGGTATTAGGATTTGTTTTTAATAGTTAAGCATATATTCGTTTTATCATAATCACACAACCAACCACTTAACGAAGTAGAAACAAAATAATTTTCTCAATATAAAACAATTCTAAATCGTTTAGTTGCTAGTTGTGACGAATATTCTATCATAAGCTTGAAAAGTATACGCATCTCCCCCACTAAAGCCAAGGAGTAACAAGTCTAAAGCGGTAAAATGGGTTAGTTGGTTAAGGGTTGATCATCCTTTTCAACCTCTATCGATCTCATATACCAGAAAAGGCGACAGAATCACGAATACATGATCGAATCCACGACCACGATACTCGCAATTGCTCAATTCCTTAACTCGAATAGGCTAAAGATAGGACCAAGTAATCTTCACCAATAATATTATATCAAAAAGGGCGACAAAATCAAAAATACATAGCCGAATCCACGACTACGATACTTAAGATTTCTCAAATCCCTAATCTCAATAAATCAAAGGTTTGGATGAAGAATGATATAGGGTATGGATAATATTTTGGATATAAATTGGTGTAAAATAAAAATAAATAAAACAGATAGATTAAAATCCTAAGTGTGGTTAATTACTTTCCAACCATCCTATGAATAAGACTCATATCATTGAATAACTCACGCTTTTGACTCATGTAACTCATGCTTTACGTAGACACGAATTATACTCAATAAAATCATAAACAAAGAATAACCTTAGTTGGCGTTCCCGTAACGGCCAACTCCCATTCAATCATAAATATAATATACAACAACAAATAGTGGTGATATCTCCCGCTTTACAAAACTTTACATAAGTTGGTTAAAACAAACTTCAAACTTTTTCTTCTTTCTTTTTTCTTTTCTATTATTTCTATTTTTTTTTACTTGTGTAAAATTTCATAACTTTTTCTCATGATTTTTCCGGATAATTTTTCCATACTTTTCATAACTTTCAGAAAATAACTGTAATAGTGAAAGTAGTAAACACACGAAAAATAGACTAAAAATATACAATATGTACTTTCCCTCCAATTGCATTGTGCAATTTCCCGACCTAACCATAAGATAATGAATTATGCACGCGAACACAGGTAATGTAAGGAAACACACTTTGCCTAAAGTAACTAACCACGGATTTCAATCTACAGAGTAGGCTAAAGTGTAAGGGTGTAACGAAACATTTTAACAAAGGTGTAAGAAATGAAAGGAATTGCTCTGAGGGTTTTTCTAGGGGTATCTTACTCTAAAAATGGGAGTAACAAAAGGGTTTATACAGGGGTTAACTAACCGATGTAGTTAGTTAATATCACAAAACATATAAAGGCTTTCTGGGTGTAATCCTAGAATTTTACCAAGTTAGACAAGTCACTCCAATTATATCAATAATACTCATTATGGTGGTCTCGAATAGTATACAAGCCAAGTTCTAAAGTTTACAAGTCACCATCACACTAAAGTTTTTGATTTTAAGCAAAAAGTGATGTTATTTGTGCGGCTATGTAATTTAGACTTAAACAAAATCATGCTAAATTTTTTTAAATATTGATATATTAAGCGCATTTTAAGCATATTTTGAAAAAGTTTGGACAAGTAAGTGTTCTAATTCTCCATCCCCCCACTTAAGTTAAACAACGTCCTCGTTGTTTGTTGTAAAGGTTTAAAAACTAGAAAATAAAAGAATTAGAATAGAAAAGCTTCCCTGATATTAGCTCGGAATGATCCTCCATTATGCGTTTACGAGCAAAGATCAAATTTCTTGTGGATTAGAACGTTTAAGCTTCATGAATGATGTATCCACAAAAAGTTCAGGAACCTATAGTACTGGTATGTGCTTAAACACATACGTTTTCTTGACCAAATTAAGACCAAAAAGACCAAAAACCCGACCATAAATGCCAAATATCTATGTTTTTTGTTTTTATACATGCAGGTAAGATAATATGAGAAAAGGACAAAAACCGAACCAAAATCACTAAAAACGAGCACGAGATATGGAATTAGTCAAAAGCCGAGGCCGGGAAAGCTAGTGGTCAAACTTGAGCTTAATAAAGTCAAAAGTCAACCTTGGAGTTTCAGAAATTGCAAAAGTGGCCCTTGGTTAAGAGATTGAAAAAATTACAAGAATGGTCCCTGAAGTTTCAAGAGTTGTCAAAACTAGTCCTTGGAAGTATATTTTGAAGAAATGACATATCAAGTCCTCCAAGAATTCAAGAATATCAAAAAGAGCCCTTGGATTAAGTTTATGAAGTTTGGCAGAAGATGTCCCTAAACTTTCAAAGTTTACACTCTTGGTCCTTGGGATTCCAAAACTACAAATCCTAAATCTAAATATAACTATAACCGGACCCTTAATATAATAATTAATCCAAATCCTTAACCCATCCAACAAACCTTTTCCACTCAGCCCACAAAACCCTAAGCCCACAACCCTTAATAACCCGGCCCCAAACCCAAAATAAAATAAAAAAATCAACCCGCCATTTTTACCCCTGTTCACCCTTCTTCCCCGTGTTACCCAACCATTTTAACCCCAAAAGAAACCTCGTACCATCTGGATCATTCTGCCAACGTGTCAGATATCATCACATCACTGCCAACGTGGATGAATAAAAGCAATTCATTGGATAGAAAGAGCTGGAAGGATCGAATGGATAAAGATTGCTTGGAATCAAGAAATTTCTAGATGGGAATGGATCCAAGGGACAAGATAAGGCTTCATGAAGCTTCTGGTAGCAATTCCACCGCCTCTCATGACTATAAATAGAGACCCCTGCCATGGTTGTAATCGTGTAGAATTTTAGGGTTATTCACTGTTCTTAGCTTAAAGGTTTTCATGTAATTTTTGCTTTCATCATAGTGTAATCTGTTTCAAATTAATAAACGTATTACTTGTTTTCTTAATTTCCTGCTTAATCCATTTACTACTTATTTACTTTTCAAGTTAAAGTTCTAAAAATAAGCTCTTATTTTCCTGTATTAATAAGCTCTTCCAAAGTTATTAGTCAGTTGCTTTCTGTATAGTTTTATAAAAAAAAAAAAAAAAAAAAATCAAAATCAGCAATAAGCATTATCTTATTTAAAGATTAGGAGTGATAAGTCAAGAAGCAACCAAGGAAGTTCTTGGCTTATCTAAAGATAGGCCTCATTGGAAAGCCCTTCATACTAGTCGGGGGTGAATATAGTAAGTTCTCTATTTAGTTTCCGCATCCCTCTTTATCTTACCTTATTTACTGTTCCTTGGTGCTTAATTGTGCTTATCAGTGCTTAATATAGTGGTTTAAATGCTTTAGGATAGCTTTTATAGGCCTTAGGATAAGATTTTATTTTAACTGTCATTTTGTAGTATAATCTGCATTTGGTGTTCTAGCTGTCCTTAGGTAGTTTTTAAGATTCATTTGGTCTTAAAATCAGTTAAGAGTCACTGTTGGATCAATAGGTTAGGTGTTTAAGCTCAAAATCTGCATAAGTTAGTGTAAGTTAGCAGTTTAAGGGGTGTTTGGATCATTACTGATTTAGGTGTTCTTGTTGGTTTATTATTGTATTTGCTGCACCATTAGTCTCCTATAGGTTAGATTAAGTCATTAGAAGCATAAAATTGGTAGGCATAAAGATAAAAGTCAAAATCACTCTAAAACTTAAAATCTGTTAGTATAAGTGATTTTTAGGACCTGTGAACTTTGCAATCTGTTAGAACTAGGTGAAATCTAGGGTAAGTTAGTTACAATTAAGTTCAACATATCATTTAGGGTCAGTAATAGTCAGTAGTATTTCATCAAAGTCAACATTAGAGTGCAAGTAAAAAGTCAACTTAGGCTAAAAACTGTGTCAACAGGGTCTGTTCTAGGGTGAATTTAGTGCATCATAGGTTATTTATTAGGCTTAATTTTGCTTCTGGGGATTAGATCACCTAGCAAACCTTACATATAATCATTTTCAAGCAAATCCAACAACATTTACTAGGGTAAATTTGATCCATCAAACTGTCCCATTTTTGTTCATCAAATAGAACAGTAGCTACAGTGGTCTGAACTAAGGGCTAATTAGGGTTCAATTGGGTTTAGAAAATTAGGGCTTTTAGTTTTTTAGAGTTCTCTGGTAGGCTATCTAACTTTTGCCCCCTTTAGGTTTTAACTATCTGCTTTATTAGTGCTTAATAATAAGCTAGGAAGTAGGTACCTTAGGCCTAGGAATCTGTCTTTAGGTTTAATTGCTCATTTGCTTTTCTTTGTGCTTTTCTGAGTTTTTCTTTTTCCATAGTGCTTATTGTGGTGTGTGTAAGCTGTCCTAAAAGTTGTGTGCTCAAAAGTGCTTATTTGCTTAAAAATAAGGTCTTATCAAACTGCTTTTTGTGTCCAAAGTGCTTATCAGTGTTTGTTTTTATAAAATTTTATTTTTTCTAGTCTTAAAATAATATTTTAGATTTTCCTGAAAAATTTCATATTTTTATTTTGTGGTTTAATAGTTTAAATAATTAATCTTAATTTTTAAGAGTTTTTAAATAATTAATAAAAAGCAAAAAAAATATTTCTTTTTTAATTTTTAAAAATTTTCTTAGGTAATTTTAAGTTAGCTTTAATTTTAAAAAATAAAAATTTTCATTTTCATAAGTTAGTTTTCTAATTAAAATTACTTTAAGTAAGTTTAAAATTAGTTTTTAGTTACATAAATAGTTTTTAATTAGTATAAACTTTTCTTAAATTGCCTTTTTAGTCCTTGTAGTCTTAGTTGTTTGCATTATTAGCATATCTAGTTTGTAACTTGCATTGCATATAGTTAAGTCCCAGGATTAGCTCGAGATTCGTTTATTTGTGATTTACGTGTTTATTTTCGTGCTTATTTACGTGTGCATCCTGATACCTTTAGTGTAGATTTAGAATCTTAAGATCCCCCTTTCCCACATTCACTTCACGACTCACGATCACGAACCAACGAGCTCCATTTAAGCCTTCGTTGGGAAATACGACCCGGGGATACATATTTACCGGTGCTATCCTCGGAAGATATACTACTATATATACTATATATATATTGTGTTGTGTATCAAGTTTTTGGCGCCGCTGCCGGGGAAGGCTTGAAAAGAGTACGTCAATTCTGATTGTTGTTTTTGTGATTTGAAGATCCTTCCTCGGAAGTTACTTATTTTCGTTATATTATAAAAATACAAAAATAGAATAAATAAAAACACTTGTAGAAAGTGTTTTTCATAAAATACACTAATAAAAAGGATCCTCACTTTCTTTTAAAGTGTTGTAAACCGTGCCCAAATAACCAACAAAACAAATCGTGAAATTAGTCGTTACACGGATTACTTTGAGATTACAACCGAATAAACGAGGAATACGGAAGTCTTGACATTAAATTGCAGACTGAAGAGGGAAGGTTTTCAAGCATCTTCGGAGCACCTCGTCCTCCCGCCTCACCGCGCGTAATTTCAAGGGAAAAGGTTACGGTTAACGTAGCGGTTACCAAAAAAAATATATATATATAAAATAAAAGTATTTTTTGTTGTTGTTTTCTTTGTTTTGTTTTAATACTTAAAAAACCTAAAAAAAATAATTTTAACCTCAAAGTTGTTTTTCGTTTTCGTTTCAGTGTATGAACTCCCGTTCTTCGTCAATCGACTTACTTTCTCCTCTTTCGAATCCCGAGCGAATTATCCGTCATAACAATCGTATTCCTTTCCCAACCGTTGAGGAAATGAATAATAACGACCAACAACACCCGCCGGTGGGTGATAACCACAACAACAATGCCGCTCCCGATCTCCGAACGATGGAGGAGTTGTGCCGACCGATTATGTTCGGACGTGGGGGTCCGATTGCCCCCATTAACATCGAAGCCGCCGATTTCATGCTTAAGCATCACATGATCCAGCAAGTCCAAAACTCGTGCCAATTTCACGGACTCCCGGATGATGATGCTAATAAGCACCTCGACAAATTTCTCACTATCACACAAAGTATGAAGCAAACCGGTATCTCCGATGATGCCCTTCGCTTATACTTATTCCCTTACTCACTGACGCATCATGCCTCTAATTGGTTTGATCGTCTCCCCAAGAATTCCATTCATACCTTTGACGAAATGGTTTCTAAATTCTTGGCAAAATACTTTCCACCGTCTAAGGTGACGAAATTAAGAAATGATATTTGTAACTTCCAACAAAAACCAGATGAATCCTTATTCGAAGCTTGGGAACGTTACAAACTTGCTATCGATCGTTGTCCGAACCATAATATGCTACTTGTTACTCTCATCGATACCTTCTATAATGGTTTGACTTTACGACATCGAGACACAATCAATGCTGCAGCAGGGGGTACTTTTATGAAAAGACGACCCGAAGAGTGTTACGATCTAATCGAAAACATGACCGCTCATCATAACTTCTGGGATTCCTCTGCCGAACGAAGCGAGTCAACAAGATCTATCACTACTTCTACCCCTTCTCCCGAGATAGCCGCTCTTACTAAAAAGTGTGATGATTTGTCTACTGCTATCTATCAAATTCATCAAACGATTGAGAATCAAAACAAAACTACCCAACCTGTTCACGCTATTAACCCAAGTTGTGAGACTTGTGGTGGCCCACATCCGTATTACGAGTGCCCAGCCTCCGGTGGCTACACTCACGAGAATGTTTATGCTGCAAATACGGGAGGTAATGTTTACCCACCACAAGGAGACCGTAATCTCCTCAGCTACCGTTCTAACAACTACCTTGGACCACCCGGTTTCAACAACCCGAACCCAAATGTGCTTAATAAGAATAATCAACCAAATCAGAATCAATCTAGTGTTAATCAGGGTTTTTCCAATCAAAATCAGGGTAATTTCAATCAATCACAAAATCGGGTTTTTCAAAATCAGGGAAATTTTCAAGGCCCGAATCAAGGGAATTTTTATCAAAATCAAGGAAATTTTAATTATGGAAACCAAGGGAATTTTCAAGGAAATTATCAAAATGCTAATCAAGGGAATTTTAATCATGGGAATTTTCAAAATTATGGGAATTTTAATCAAGGAAATTATGCTAATCAAGGTCAAGGCTTTCAAAATAATCCGGGGCAAAATTTCTTTCAAAATCAAAATGCTGCTCAAAATCTGCCACCCTCGGATGAGATACTTAGACAACTTGTGCTTCAAAATCAGAACTTAATAAAAACTCAGGATATTTTGGCTAAAGAAGTGGTTGAAATTAAGAAACGTTTAAATGATCGACCCTCGGGCTCGGGTACTTCCTCTACTCTCCCAAGCAATACGATCGCCAACCCGAGGGGCGATGCTAAGGCGATCACGACTCGTAGTGGTGTTAAGTATGATGGACCCACGGCTCCGGCTCCGACTCCGACTCCCGTTTCTTCTTCCATTCCTCCTAAGGTAGTCGACCGTGAAACCGAGGCGACAAAGGATACGGAACTTCCTCCCAACGACGGAAGGACCGAAGACATCCAACCTCCGGTTGTCCAACCATCTAAGCAAAAAGAGAAAATCGTTTGTGATCAAGAAATTCCCGTTAAGACCAAACTTCCTTATCCGTCTAGACTCACTGAACAAAAGCTCCGTGACAAAAATCATCAACAAATGGAGAAGTTCTATCAGATTTTCCAAGATATACATTTCGATATCAGTCTTGCGGATGCTATTCTTCTAATGCCAAAGTTTGCGTCTATGATTAAGAGCTTATTGACTAATAAAGATAAATTGTTCGAAATGACCAAAACGCCCTTGAACGAACATTGCTCAGCGGTTCTCCTTAAGAAGCTTCCCGAAAAGCTCGGAGACCCTGGCAAATTCTTGATCCCTTGCAATTTCCCGGGTATGGTTCAATGCTTCGCCCTGGCCGATCTCGGTGCTAGCATTAACCTTATGCCGTTATCCATTTGGAAGAAACTTTCACTTCCCGAGCTCACCCCGACGTGCATGACTCTTGAGCTCGCGGATCGTTCACGTTTTTGTGAACTTTGGAAAGTTTCACTTCCCTACCGATTTTGTGATTGTCGATTTCGATGCTGATCCACGGGTTCCTCTCATTCTCGGGAGAGGATTCCTAAGGACGGGCCGCGCGTTGATTGATGTTTACGATGAAGAAATCACCCTTCGAGTTGGAAATGAAGCCGTTACGTTTAATCTCGACCAAACCGCGAGATACTCCTCTAACTACGATTGCATGTCCGTAAACCGAATTGATATTCTCGATGATGCTTCGGAGGAGTATTCTCAAGAACTTCTCGGTTTTTCTAATAATGCTTCGAGTGGCAATCCCACTCCTTCTTCTCAACCAATCATTTCCGATTCACCTCCTTCCCTCACTCCGTTTGAGGGAGGTGATTTCTTCTTGAAAGATGTCGATAAATTTCTTGCTATTGATACATCACCTTCACCGGAAGTTGATGATTCTTATCTCGATCCGGAGGGAGACATCCTTTTGCTTGAAAAATTGTTGAATGAAGATCCGTCTCCGCCTCTCCCTCCGAAGGACCTTTACGTCGAAGAAGTAAAAGAAGTTAAGCCGTCCATCGAAAATCCTCCGGAGCCCGAGCTCAAGGATTTACCTCCTCATCTCGAATACGCTTTCTTGGAAGGAACCGACAAACTTCCCGTTATCATCTCTAAAACCCTAAAAGATGAGGAGAGGAACCAACTCTTAGACGTGCTTAAGAAGCATAAGAGTGCTATCGCTTGGCAAATTTCCGATATAAAGGGCATAGACCCTCATTTTTGCACTCATAAGATTCTACTCGAAGAAAATTCTAACCCCTCCGTCCAACAACAAAGACGTGTTAACCCAAAAATTCACGATGTTATCAAAAACGAAGTTATCAAATTACTCGACGCCGGTATGATTTATCCAATCTCCGATAGTTCGTGGGTTAGCCCGATCCATTGTGTTCCGAAAAAGGGAGGCATGACCGTTGTTACGAATGACGATAATGAGTTGATTCCCACACGTCTCGTCACGGGATGGAGAGTGTGTATTGATTATAGGAAACTCAACGAAGCTACTCGTAAAGATCATTTTCCGCTTCCCTTTATGGATCAAATGTTAGAGCGTCTGGCGGGAAATGAATTCTATTGTTTTCTTGACGGCTTTTCCGGTTACTTCCAAATTCCTATAGACCCACAAGATCAGGAAAAGACCACTTTCACGTGCCCTTATGGAACCTTTGCTTATCGACGTATGCCCTTCGGCTTATGCAATGCTCCAGGCACGTTCCAAAGGTGCATGATGGCCATATTCCATGACATGATCGAGAAAACCATGGAAGTCTTCATGGACGATTTCTCCGTTTATGGAGATTCGTTTTCTTCTTGCCTTTCCCATTTAGAAAAGATGCTTAAACGATGTGAAGAAACTAACTTAGTTCTAAATTGGGAAAAATGTCATTTCATGGTTAAAGAAGGCATTGTCCTTGGCCATAAAATCTCTATGTCCGGAATCGAGGTAGATCGTGCTAAAGTCGACGTCATCGCAAAATTACCTCATCCTACTACCGTCAAAGGAATTCGTAGTTTCCTAGGTCATGCCGGTTTTTACCGACGATTCATCCAAGACTTTTCTAAGATAGCCCGGCCTCTGACCCATCTTCTAGAAAAAGACGCTCCATTTATCTTCTTGTATGAATGCATCGAAGCCTTCAATACTCTCAAAAAGAAATTAACGGAAGCTCCGATATTAGTTGCCCCCGATTGGGACTTGCCTTTTGAGCTTATGTGCGATGCTAGCGATTATGCCATCGGGGCGGTCCTGGGGCAACGTAAGACCAAATATTTTCATCCGATACACTATGCTAGCAAAACAATGACCGACGCTCAATCTCATTACACGACCACCGAAAAAGAGATGTTAGCTGTTGTTTATGCTTTCGAGAAATTCCGACCGTATCTTGTTCTATCTAAGACCATAGTGTACACCGACCACTCGGCTTTAAAATACCTTCTAGCAAAACAAGACGCTAAACCACGGTTACTCCGTTGGGTTCTCCTCCTCCAAGAGTTTAATGTTGAGATTAAAGATAAGAAAGGAGCCGAAAACCTAGCCACCGATCATCTTTCCCGTTTAGAAAATCCCCATCAAAGTGATCTCGAGAACAAGGAAATCACCGAGACATTCCCCCTCGAGACACTCGGGATGTTATCTCACGATTCTAGTATCCCATGGTTCGCCGATTTCGCTAATTGCCATGCGGGAAATTTCATTAGGAAAGGAATGTCATCCCAACAAAAGAAGAAATTCTTTAAGGACGTTAAGCATTATTTCTGGGACGACCCCTACTTATTTAGAGTCTGTGCCGACCAAGTTATTCGACGATGCGTTAACGGCAAGGAAGCCGCCGACATTCTTATGGCATGCCACAATGGACCCACGGGGGGACATCATGGTGCCAACTACACCGCTAAGAAAGTATTTGACTCCGGTTTCTATTGGCCAACGATATATCGTGACACACATGACTTAGTAAAATCTTGTGACTCGTGCCAACGTCAAGGGAAAATATCTCAAAAGGATGAAATGCCACAAAATGCTATACAAGTTTGTGAGATTTTTGACGTATGGGGCATCGATTTTATGGGACCGCTCCCATCGTCTAGAGGAAATAAATATATACTCGTGGCCGTCGATTACTTGTCAAAATGGGTTGAAGCAAAGGCGCTCCCCACAAATGATGCCCGAGTTGTTGTTAAGTTCTTAAAGAGTCTATTCGCCCGATTTGGAACTCCTCGTGCTATTATAAGTGATCGCGGTACCCACTTCTGTAACGATCAATTCGCTAAAGTCATGCTCAAATACGGAGTTACCCATCGTCTTTCTACCGCATATCACCCACAAACTAGCGGTCAAGTTGAAGTGTCCAATCGAGGTCTTAAGCGTATCTTAGAGAGAACCGTAGGTGAACACCGATCCTTATGGGCCGACAAATTAGATGATGCATTATGGGCTTTCCGTACCGCTTACAAAACCCCCATCGGGTGTACTCCTTATAGGTTGGTGTATGGAAAGGCTTGCCACTTGCCCATTGAGTTAGAACATAAAGCCTATTGGGCCTTAAAACATGCTAATTTTGATTTAAAGACCGCGGGAGATCACCGTAAAATTCAATTGAATGAACTTACGAACTCCGTGATCAAGCCTATGAGAATTCTTTAATTTACAAAGAGAAAACTAAGAAGATCCATGATGCTAAAATCAAAGATCGAGTCTTTAACGTTGGTGATCAAGTTCTTCTCTTTAATTCTCGACTTAAGATTTTCTCGGGCAAGCTCAAAACACGTTGGTCTAGCCCATTCACCATTGTCCAAGTTTTTCCTTATGGTACCGTAGAATTATCACAACCCGGCGGACCTAATTTTAAGGTGAACGGTCATAGGCTTAAACATTATTTTGGAGGGGATATACCACCCATGGTTGTCCCGGATCTCCAAACTTTCCCTAAGGACAACTAAATTCAGGGATTGAGTCAAGCTACGTGACTCGGAAACCAAAAACAAAGCGCTTCGTGGGAGGCACCCCATGCTTATCCTTTTTATCTTTTTCCTTTTATTTTCTTTCACTAATAAATAACCATGAGGAGGGTTCCCTCTTCCATTGTCTCGTGTTTGTGTTTGTGCTTGTGTTTTATGTCCAGATTGTTCGAAAATGAAGACTCTCGTGCTCGTCGTGCTTGTCCTTACTCCACTCGAGTCTCATTTTTCGATGCTTCTCTCATATCCTAATCGTTTCGACTAACGTTTATCTATTTGGCATACCTAATAAACGGCCTTAGATCTACTTAGGTTACCCTTACCTTCGAAACATTGAGGACAATGTTTCACTTTAGTCTGGGGGGGTGAATCTTTCAATTCGATTTTTACCTTGCATTTTGCCAAGTACTCACGCA
>LBNU01031188.1:42049-60377 GCA_014162995.1 Artemisia annua | reverse complement strand
TGTTTTAATTGTTCGTAAAATGAATGAAAAGATAAAGGTGAAAAAAGTAAAACTATGTTGAAAGTAGGTGGGTTTTAAAAAAAATGAAAGAATGAATAGCAAGTTCAATAATGAAAGATGAGAGAAGAATGAAGGAATATGAGAAGGAAATGGGGGTCGTAACGTGTGAGGTTCGCAAAGGGTTCGCAATTGGTGCACAGGGGTTCGCAATAGGTAAAAGCGGGTTCGTAAGAGGAAGAAGAGGATCTTCCGGAGGAAATAGAGGTTATTTGGAGGAAGAAGGAATTCATTGGAGAAGAGATAATGTGAAATTTTGCATACATTTAGGTTATGTTTGTTTTTCTAATAAAATCACTTAATACCTCTTAATAGCTTATAAATTTGGATCGTTAAGAGCTTTTAACAATCAAAGGTGATTATTTTTATGCCCTTGTTTAGAGGCGTTAAGAGATTTAACCCTCTTACCCAACAAGACATAGAAAGAGATCTTGTTACCTCTTAATGATCTATAACATTGTTTTTGTATTCTAATCATGTAAATGTTTATAATAATAATAATAATAATAATAATAATAATAATAATAATAATAATAACATTATTTGATTCATATTCAGAGTATTTCGCTGCAGATTAAGATTTAGATGTGCGAATCGAATTCAGACTCAAATGTCTCTTAATAAAAGTGTATTGCGAATTAATTGCGAACTATTGTAGTTCTTTTATGAAAAAATCTTTAGAAAAAACTTTTGAAAAGTATATCGAAATGATAATCAAATTAATGAGCATCAAATAATAAAAAAAATTGGTTGTTCGAATTGTTTATGTTGTAATTGCACATATATATGATTAAAATATATTAATGTGTTTTAAGTATGTGTAGGTATAAAGTACAATCATCCGAAAATCACAATATTCTAGTTCAAAAAAGGTATTACAGACAATTTACGTTAAAAAAATAAGGTCGTTATTGTATGTTCACATATTTGAGTTATATTTTAGTAATATGTCAGTTATATAAGTCACATTAAAAAGAAGTGATACATTCGATGTCACAAATGCAAATTTCTCTAGTAGTATTGGGAAATTATTGGTTAAACCCTAGTAGATGGTTTAAGCAATTATTTTTCAGTACTTTTAAAAGTGCACTCATCAACTCTATGAGGAACTTACAATTGAATATTTGATCTCAGGCTAAAATAAAATTACTAAAATACCTTCTTTGTCTTCCTTTTCACTTTGATCTCTGTAAGGTAATTTAGTCATTTAATTTTGGTCAAAAATCAAGAGTGTACTTGTAAGTTCCCCATAATGACATCGAGTGCATTTTCAAAAGGATAAGAATCGAAACTACAATTTGGTCAAACCACAAAAAAGGATTTTTGCAATTTACTCGTATAAATTTGCATAGTCAACATTGTTTAATGGCTCATAAAGAGCAACTTGTCAAGAAAGAACGAAACAATTAAAACAATGCATAGACTTCAAATTGTCTTAAAACACATTTTGAAAATTAAGTTTTGTATGACAATAAAAAATGTAACATATTATTCAAGCGAACATAAATACAAGGACAAATAATCACCTAAAATAAGGAATCAACAAACCATCTATGATGTAGCATGTGAAAGGTGTCATAAGCTTTTTTCGGGTTTTGTTTGTCTTCAAAACAAACAAGTCGTGATTAGGGTTTGTTAAGACAAGATTTAGGGATTTTGTGCTGTAAATGGTAAGGCGTGCTATGCTTGGATTGATTATCTAGTCATGAGAGGTTAAATTAGGAAGAAAAAAGGGGTCTCATTGATGATCATACCACAATTGGTTAGGCTATCTACCTAATGAGCAAAGTACAATTCTGCAAACAA
Organism: Artemisia annua; assembly: GCA_014162995.1. Classification (NCBI taxonomy): domain Eukaryota; kingdom Viridiplantae; phylum Streptophyta; class Magnoliopsida; order Asterales; family Asteraceae; genus Artemisia; species Artemisia annua. The sequence continues at coordinate 58,514 of LBNU01031188.1, read as the reverse complement.
GATAAGAAAATAAGGGTCGAAATGAGTTGCTCAATTAATCGAGTCTATCGAGTAAGTGGACGAAATTAGCAAACAAAGAAAATACATTCGTTTGCATGATTTTAGCAAACAAAGAAAATACATTCGTTTGCACGATCTCATGATTAGAGCGTCCGTTGCTCTATACCGTTGTCACTCCGGGACAAACAATTGCGCCCACGATGAAAGTTATAAGTTGTGTTCAGGTTAACAAGAAAGAATTCAGGTCACCTTACTGATTATTAGTTTATTACTAAAAACTTGTGCAACAAAACTAGTAATTCACTGCCACTTTAACTTTCACATACTTCCCTTAATGTTGAGGAAAGATCATAACATCCATTCCATACAAGAATCTAATGTGAAATTGTGAAGGCAAATACTCGTATTAGTTCAGTGTATTACATTAGATACAGGTTATCAAGCAATAAACAAGAATATACAGCAACAAACAAACATGTAAAATTGGTCTTTTTTCCTCTTCAAACATCTGTACAAACATCAATCTCCTCAAAAATTTAAAAAACCAGCCAAACACTCAGAAAAACAGAAGTGCTTTGACTGGTACACTCTCTTCTAACATATTCAATTCAAAATCGGCAAAATAAAAAATAAAATAAAAATCATTGTTCGCCGTCTTGCCTCAACTCCTTTCGGAGTTTCCTAGAGAACGGCTGGCAAGCATCCACACTCAAATCTATCGCAGCCGCCAATGCAACAAAGGCGGCTGCATCCTCGGTGCATGTCACGTGCTGCACCCCAACTTCGACCTCAGGTTTACTTCCAACACCACCCACTGAAGACGACATCACAAACCCTTGGTACATCAAATGCGCCCATGACCCGAATTCAAATTCCGAACCCGACCCGGATCCGGACCCGAAGCTCCCATTCGGGGTCGACATTGGTGTACTTGCATTACTCATGTCTATTGTAAACTTGCCACCAGTTTTCGAACTGATGGTGGAAGTAGATAAAGTTACTGGTTCGAGCCCGCTGGTTGAAGCGTCAGGTAGGAGCTCGAACCGGTAACCGAGGGAGTCTTTATTTTTAGACTCCCTCCAGGCCTCTAAACGGCCCCAAGGCTTCCAGGTGCTGTGGCCTGGTCTCAGGATCAGCCACGCCCCTGGATTAGAATGGCTGACACTGTCTGTCCCGTGAGACGGGACAAACGGTGTCACCATAGACGCCATAGCAACTGGGGACCCCGATAAATCATGGATTGTAATCGACCATCCTTTTCGCTCTTTCGAAGGCTTCTTCTCTTTGTCGCTTTTCATCGATCTTAGCCATTTCTTTGAGTTATTAGTTTCCAAAAGCGAAGAACTGCAAAAAAAGCAATTGAACATACAATTAGACTTATTGAAACATTTTATCAAACACCTTGTGCACGACAAAAATAAAAAAGTTGGGAGAAAAAAACTTACTCTGATCTTAAATTATGTTCTCGGCTGTTCCTCAAGCTGAATTTACAAGTAAAAACAGCTTGACGAACATTCCGATTAACTTGAAACACTTGGGGACTACACTCCGGCTCCCCATCAAACTCGAAAACAAATCTCGGATCCCTCTCGACCCGAATACTCAAATGGAGCTCCACTTTATTACTACTATTCCTCAAATCCCCAATCCCAACCCACCCATTTGCACCACCTCACTATCCAACCCCACATTCACAACCCCCAAAAGCCTTACCCTTACCCGACCCGAATCCACAACCCGGGTTACCCCCGACCCGACCCGAATACACCTCGATTTTCAACCCGGAACATTTCTCAAACTCGGTTCTCTTCATGTTGAAACACGCTTGAACCTGCTCGTTAAGTTCGTTTACATCCCCGGTGTTGATTTCGACACACTGTGTCGGGTGGTTTTTAACCTTAATCTTGCAGTAGCATGATGACGTCACGCCCTTAATTCCTAAGTTTCCGATGATTATCCTCTCGTATGGACATGGATCCATTGTTTTAGATAGAACAAAGAAAAGGGCTTTAGTTTTTTTTTGAGAAAAATAAAATGAGAGATGTGTTGTATATATATTTATTTAATTTAATGTGAGGTATTAAATTATTGATTATTAGTACAGGGAGATATGAGATGGGTTACAGGCTGGAAATATTTTCCAGATGTTTTTTAAAATAAAGTGGGGGTATGTGTGGAGTAAAGGATTGTACGTTGTGCTTTATGAGTTGTACGTTGAATGGTGCGTGCGGGAATGAGCTGTGGGCACGTATGCAGAAAAGATGAAAAGATGCCAGCGGTTTGGTGGTATTTTTTTTCTATTCTGTGAGCTCGTCCCTTAAGTATTTAAATGTGGCAGGAATGGTCCCTGCTTTATTGGGTTATTGAGCTGTCATTTTTAAGTTTTTGTTTATTGGATTACTTGACATGTGAGGATTATGTTATGTGATTTTTGGCAGATCACATGAACTAAAAGATGCTGAATAGTAGTAGCTAGTTTTCATAGCTTTTGTCACTTTGTTTGAAGGAAAAAGAAAGTTTAAAATATAATGTAGTTTACATATACATAAAATGTGGTGAGTGGGTTCATTTTTTTTATCCGTCCAAAAACAAAAGGTATGAGATTAATGGTATTTTTTGGTAATCTTATACATTATGCAATGGAGACAAGATTTTGAGTATAACAATAAGATAAACAGTGAGAACCGGTTATTGATAAATTCAAAGGAAAGCTATCAAAATGGAAAGCAAATTGTCTTATCTATTGGAGGTCGACTTACGTTAGTTAAAGCAGTTCTTGGTAGCCTAAGCATTTCCTACATGCCATTATTCTCAGCCCCATTAGGTGTTATACAAAGGCCTGAACAGATTCGAAGTAATTTTTTTGGGGTGGAGATTGTGTGAATCACAGAGGTTACATTGGGTTAAATGGAATTCTGCTTTGATGTCTATGGAAAACGGTGGCTTAGACATTGGAAGCCTTTTGGCTATAAATCAATCTTTGATACAAAAGTGGTGATGGCGTTTAGTAAATGAACCAATGGCTATGTGGGTTAAGATCATCAAATGTATACATGGTGATCAAGCAGGTATGAGTCAAGATAGTATATGCAAGTCGAATGGTACGTGGGCAAAAATTGTAGGGTTAATACGAGATATGAATGCAAAGCAGATTATTACTTGGAATGTCTTGGAGAAGAAGATTGGTAACGGCAATGATACTTTTTTTTGGTTGGATATTTGGGTGGGAAATCAAAGTCTCCGAGATAAGTTCAATAGGTTGTACAAGCTTGACATGGTTCCAGGTTGCATGATTAGCTCAAGATTTGTAAATGGTGCATGGCATTGGCAATGGCGTAGAGAATTGAGAGGCGGTAGAGAGCAACAACAATTCCACGATTTAATGGCATTAATTAGTGGTCAACAATTACAAGATTATCCGGACTCATTTGCATGGAATCTGGATGCTGAGGGAGTGTTCTCGGTTGGTACTACAAGGAAATTTATCGATGACAATAATATGATTCATGCATTAACCGGAACACGTTGAAGTAAATTTGTTCCTACACGAGCTAATATCCTCATTTGGAGACTTCGTTTGGATAGACTTCCACTTTGATTTAGCTTATCTAAACGAGGATGCGAGATAGATACTTGAATTGCCCTATTTGCAATGACGGTGTTGAAACAAGCATACATTATTTTCGGGGTTGTGAAGTGGCTAATCAAGTTTGGAGAAAAATATCAAGATGGTGTGGCGTAACGATTTCAGTTGGTGATAGCATACAAGAGTGGTATGACGGTTTGGTTGATTCCTCAAGATCAAGTGAGTCGAAGATAAAGTTCGAGGTGATTGTTATAGCTTCTATTTGGATCCTTTGGCGTTTCCGGAACTCCACACAATCCAATTAGAAGAAGTGACATTTTTGATTTGATTGTCTTAACGTCGTTTAATTGGTTAAAGGTCCGAGCTTCTAAGATGCATATGTCTTGGAATGATTGGGTTTCTAATCCTTTGTAATTGTTCTCTTTGGCAACGAGAAGTTTCTTGCTTCTTCCTTGCTTTCTAATAAATTCTGCCATTAAAAAAAAAACAATATGATAAACAAAAAACGTCATTGATTGTTAAATCAACACTGGTTATTTATGTTAATTGATATACTAAGTTAAGTTAAGTGTAATGATGATCAATATTATTACCGTTAAGTAAGTATTACATCACTTTTCACTCAATGTCAACTCAACATTAACATTACCACCGATATAGTTTGATAATACAACCAGCATCACCAAATAAACATATCCTAGTTATACACAACTATATATCACAAAAACCAAAATCACACATACAACCACACAACAACCAACATCTACAAATCGTTCTATACACATGCCGAGTTCTCTTTTTTGCTCAAGAAAAACGTGTGGGTTGGGAGTGTCTTTTTTAGTAAAGACGCGTGAGTGGAGGTGTCAACAAAGCACACAACACATCGATGAAGCATTACATCACACCAAGTCTTAAGAAAAACATTTATATGCTATGTTATGTGAAAAATGTGATTGTGAATCATGTTTACTTCATGCTTATATTAGCAATGTATTATTAAAATGAACCAAATTTAAATTGTGAGGAAAACGAATAACCTCCGTTTTTAGCAAAGAAACAACACATGAATTTCACTATAATCTGTAATTAGTTATAAATCAATTAACTTTATCTTTTTACCAGACTTGCATGATTTGTATGTGATTCAACATGATTGTTTGGTTTAGAAAAGATGTGATTATATATTTAAAAGCCCCTAATTGTTTGAAAATGTAACGAACTTGTCACGTTTTACAATGTTATGTATGTTGCTTTTAATTTTACTAAATAATGCGAATAATTGCCTAATCAGTCTATTGTGTGCATTATTTAGTAAAATATACAAAACATTGTAAAACATGGCAAGTTCGTTACATTTTCAAACAATTATTCCCTTTATTATATTAGAATAACACAAAGGGAATAATTGTTTGAAAATGTAACGAACTTGACACGTTTTACAATGTTGTGTATGTTACTTTATATTTTACTAAATAATGCACACAATAGACTGATTAGGCAATTATTCGCATTATTTAGTAAAATTAAAAGCAACATACACAACATTGTAAAATGTGGCAAGTTCGTTACATTTTGAAACAATTATCCCTTTCTTCTTATCTATGTCAATAAAATTGGGAAAAGAAATAAACGAACGAGTTTCATATATACCTAAAACGACACATGTATCAAATGATACATTATATTTAACAAAATCTCTAAACTTTTATCTCTTTACCACAACTAAAGCCGCATGTTTTGTATGTGATTTTGATATGAGTTTTTTTCGTTCTAGTTCGTATACAACTAAACATAAAAAACAAATTCCTTAATTAACGCATATTCTTATCTTCATCCGTTAACAACTAAACAAATACAATGGCAAAATACTTTAACAAAAACAAGAATCAATCATCTATATAAGAAAAGCTTTATTGAGTTGAAAACAATTTATTTCATAGTTGGAGTAGGTAATGTATGGTTCAACTTTTCTTATAAAAAATAAAATAAAAGTTTTAATTACTTATTAGCTTCATGCCTTCATTCTTTTGCTGACTTCCTTTTTCAATTTAGTTTATTTAAATTTTGAGAAAACAAAGTCTAAAATATGCTATTGTTTAATCATTGACTTAATTAAACACATTTGCATACTAGTCTTTTGCAGCCAGTTTCAACATAAGTGGGAAGCATTAACACAATATCGTTATCATCCCATGCTTTTCTAGAAACTTCTTCTTTTGTACGTTTTTTTCCCACTAGTACTAAATTTTACATGTGATTTTCTTAGAGATAATTGTACATTTTGGAACTTTGCATATTAGGATGGACGAAAATGTTGAAATGATAAAGTTTTGGTAACATATTGATATAATTAAAGGCGAATATGGAAGAGAGTTTCATGGCGAAAATATTTTCCATCTATAATTATTTTGATTTTTTAAATTTCTTTCTATTAATGCGTAAACGGAAATAAATGAGTTTGGGACCAAAATGAGAATGAAGAAGATGTGGTGGGTCTATGTGATAACCACGAAGAATAAAAAAGTTACAGAGATATGGAATCATATGAAAAAGATGTACGTGAAGTATAAAAAAAATGTACGTGAAAAAAGATGTACGTGAATTTCACGTACATCTTTTTTTATATGATTCCATAGTTCTATAACTTTTTTATTCTTCGTCTATCACATAGACCCACCACATCTTCTTCATTCTCATCTTGGTCCCAAAATCTTTTATTTCCGTTCATAGCAGTGACCAACCTAGGAGACTATCCATGCCCACAAAATAAAAAAAACTTATTTTTGAAAAATTATATTCACTTGATATTGCATACCAAAAACTGTTTATGATGTGGTTCTTGCGTTTCCAAATTGGATTTTTTTTATCTTGGTCCTATAATATTATTTTTCTGATGATAGTGATTAATGTTTGATATGATAATGTTATCTTCAATGTTTGATATGATAATGTTATCTTTAATGCTCAAGCATTGTCACATATAATGCTAAGGAAAATGACCCGAATAGAATGCATATATGCATTATAAAACATTTTTTCTTATATGCTTATTAGACAATATTGGTTCTTACCCACAGAAGTATATTGTACTACTGGAATGTACTTAACAAGGAAAATAAAAATAAAAGAAGCTAACTTGGTATCTTGAGTTACCAACGTTGTAACCTGAATTTTTTTTTGGAACGGCGGATTATATTAAACCACTAGCAAGAAGCTAGAAAAAAAAACATTACAAGAAAATAAGAGAGGAATTTTTCAACCAATCTATCCAACTAAATTTAGCCTTGCATCTATATCTACACCACTGAAACGAACGAGCCACAATATCATCAAAAATGACCGCTTTGGAAGTAGTGCTCGAACCAAAAATGGATTTATTCGAAAACTCTATACAAACCACCACATAACATAGAAAACACCTTCCAACACCTCTTTAAGCTTAGGCGGGAAATGAAGTTTCAAAAGCCAAACTAACCACTCCTCATACGATGAAAGCTCCAAAAAACTTACATCCCACCATGTAACAATCTTATGAAAAATATCTCTCGCCATAGGACATGCAAAGAAAACATGATTAAAAGACTCAGCACCGTTTCCACAGCTGGGACATAGAATGGATTGAAGCTCCAAGCCTCTTCGAGAGAGATTAAACCGAGTGGGTAAAGCATTTAAACTTACTCTCCAAGCAAGAACATTTACTTTAATAGGGACAACATTAACCCAACGAGTTTTAGAAGAAATATCAGTTATCAAATGATCATCGATATACCTCCTTACTGAAGCAACAGAGAAATCTCCTGAGCCCACTAACGACCAAGTCCATCTATCTTGCATCACAGAAAAATGATCATCGATAATTCGATATACACCTGAATTTGAGTTATACTTGCACTTTATTTTTTCTACACAATTATGTTTTTCATACATTTATAGATTAATAGAATACATGTTCATGTTTATGTAATTATGTAAGAGATACACTAACACACTTATCTCTATTTCTCTACATAACAAACATCATGAATATGACTTTCTTAACACACGACTACCTTTTATAAAGTATTTATGTCTTTAATACACTTTACCAGTTTACCTTATAAGTTTTTAGTACTCCAATATCATTTTGATCATGTCCTAGCCTCTCAAATACTATGTTAGTCACGATCCAAACTGAGGAGAAATTTATCAATGCTTATTAAACCCTTGTCACCGCATAAAAGAGACCTCCTAGATACAAAGAAGCCAACAATATATATATATATATATATATATATATATNTGGACAAAGATGTGAGATTGGTCATTTGGTGGTGGCGCCAGAAAGGATTAATATAACCCCACCACCCTTACCGTTCACTTGTCTTATTATTAATGTACTTTTCTTGTTCCAGTTCACATACGTTTATCTGATTTCATATTTTATGTTATATGACACCATGTCAAATATTCATCACCAATACATCCAAATAAGAAAGTAGCATTTTGGGGTCCCCTCAAGTTAATTAATGGTCCTTCCAAGTTCCAACCCTTTCAAAGCTATTTAGTACAGTATTTTTTTTTAGCAAGTGATGTGTAATTGTGTATAACGAAATTTTATGATTGTTAAAATGTGTGATATTTTGATGATCATACGAATTTCATAGACATAGCCACATATGTGAATATGGGGCTGATTAGTGACTATAGAAGCATAGAGAAACTATGGAAAATCTACATGCATCTCAAAAAAATTAAATATGCCATGATCATTTTTAACTATTCGAATCAATTTTAAAAATAGGATGGTTATTGATGAATCTCAAAAAAATTAAAAATGCAATGATCGATCATTGTTAACTATCCGAATCAATTCTTAAAATAGGATATGGTTATTAAAAATATAGCTAATTGTAGGATGATTTGCTTTGTGTATTCTAAATATAGGATGATATCCTTTTTACATTATAAATATGAGATTTTGTAATATTTTAATCTTTAAATATTCTTGTTCCCATGCTCAGCCAATCCTTCATAATTTTGTACATTTACGGGGTTCTACAGGATCATGAATGTCTATTTCATTTCTGAATCGACTTTGTTGTCTTCGTCCTGTACGCACAATAAAATTTTCGGATCCACATGAATGCTCCACTCGGGCTTAATCCAATAATCAATGTGAGGTAATGAGTTAAAAGTAGCACTATATTGTTGTTGAAAAGTCGAAGTAGAGTACACATTATCAACAATGTGAAGAGGGTTGCAACTTATTTGTCGACGAATGGCGAGTAGTGCGTGTGATTGTGTGAACATGAAAATCGGTATGCTTGCCATTTACCACAAGTGCATGTCTGCTCAAGATATTTAATAGTATGTACATTGCCACCAGAGTCATTTATTTGTTGTCTGTCACAACTCTATAGACTCATTTACTGTTATCAAACTCTTGTAATCGATGACTTTGAGCATGGTTATCATTCTTCCAAAATATACGTCATAGGTTTGGTGGTAGAGGTGTCTTGTTATTTTGTGCCACTGATGTCTGTCTGAAATAACACATAAGCGTCTATAAGGAATCTTCATAGCTTTTTTATTCCCATACCAGGTTTTTTTGTGAGAACATTAGCATTCAAGTAATTTTTTTATGAGAAATGATACATAGGCCTAAAAATAGACCTAAAAGTGGACCTAAACACATGTGGCATGATTCTGATGGGTTGTTAAATAAGTGGGTCCCTGTCTGCAGCCATCAGGATCATGCCACATGTTTTTAGGTCCACAATTAGGTCTATTTTTAGGTCCATGTATCATTTCTCTTTTTTTATATTAGCATAAATGCTCTTCATAGAATATGAAAGGATCGCTCTTAAGTGAATGAAGAATATGGAAGGCAATGATTGTAGATAGGGGTGTCATATGGGTCGACCCGACCCGACCCGAACCCGATAAGGCCTTATAGGGTCGGGTTGATTCGGGTCCAATATACCTTATCGGGTTTATCGGTCAACCCGATAGACCCGATAGTCTAATAGGGTCGGGTTAGAGTTTTAGCTAGATTGTAGTCTTGTAGACTAGAGGTTACATTTGTTTTATAATTGCTATAATAAGCTCCCATGCAATTATGTGTATTAACCCAACGTGTTATCTCCCACATCTTATGAGATTTTTTTTTAAGTGCGCGTACATACCAATCATATTATGGTGCATAGTAACCATTCTTCTTATACTTTATAAGCTTTGCATTTTGCTACTCATGTATTACCTTTGTGGTGCATAGTAATCATTGTTAGAACCTTCAGCTTCTTATACTTTATAAGTCGAATTTCTCTTTTTGATTCACTCCANAAAAAAAAAAAAAAAAAAAAAAAAAAAAAACTTGACTATATGGTTGGGTTAGACTTTCACTTTCATTATTAGAATATTCCCCAACATCACTTAAAAAGTCACTATCATATCCTTACTTGACTTGGAGTTGTATTGTTCGCCAAACTTATCAACACACTCAAATCTATCATCATTAGGCAAACTAGGTAAACTATAAGAACAGTTAGGCAAGGAACTAAGTTTAACGAATTCTTGTGAAGATCATAGAAATAGATGTTCACTAAAACTAGGTAGCAGGCTTGCAAACCCTATTCATTGGATTGATTTTCAAGTTCATGCCGAATTTTCTCTATTACAACATGTATTTGACCTAAAAAAGGGGCCTTTATCTCGGCTAAAGAATACATTTTCTCTAACGTTGCATCACTATATAGTAATGTAATGTTAGGCATTCCACGAAGTTCATGATATAGTTTAATATCCAACTTAAATGCTACTTTTTCAACACTGACATGTGCATAAATCAAGTCGCGAAATTCTACAAATCGCATTTTATGTCTAATTGCAATAGTAGTACCAGTATTAACGTAGATTGATCACCTTTGATTAACCCATTCTCATATCGAATATCACCACCCAAAATAAACTTATCACAAATGGACGCTCTAACGCCATATCAAATAATTACACAGTTTTTCACTGCATAACAAATAACAATTTAATGAATTTATATAATAGTTTTGAGACATTTTAAAACCTGAACATATAAAGTTAGAGATAAGAAAATACGTACCTTTTATTTGTATTTGGAAGGAAGAATTTAGTGAAAAAATATAAGTCCAACTACTAGCTAGTAAAAATTTATATGATATACGAACATGAATAAATAAATGAACATAAACTAATGTTCATAAACATAAATGAACGACCCGATTTTTGTTAATGTTCGTTCATTTAACTAAACGAACATAAAATATTGTTAATTTTCGTTCATTTAATAAATAAATGAACATAAATGAACTTTTTACCGAACAGTTCATGAAATATTCATTAAACGTTCAGTTTGTTTACGGCCCTAATTAGAATCGAAAGGAAACATGATAAATACACAATTTTTCATGACTAAACACAATCTTAAAAAAAGTTAACTTATATATGATTAAAATATTATGCTTTAGTACCATACTAAAACATAATTGCATTACTATTATTGTGTTCTAAGCGTGGAATTAGAATCCCGCGCTCTGCAGCGGGGGGTTAAACCATAAATCATTAGTGTGTTTTATAAAAAAATAAAAATAATAATAAAAAAAAAATAATAAAAAAAAATATATATATATTGTTTCATCCTTTTTTAAGCTAACTTTTACCCATCACAGTCTTATGAAAATTTTCTAACTATTCCTCCAAAATGGCTTGTTACGTGCACTTTGTTCCATCCCATTAAGTTAATCTTTGATTCTTGGGTCGAATTTCGTTTGGCCGAGTCAGGTTGTCAACCATGTACGCACGAGTATAAGGCCAGACTTGAACATATAGCCATTGCGACTGTCTTTTAATTTGGTCATGGTTTTCAAGTTAGACTACCCAATTATGTCATGTCACACTATGACGTCGTGTTGAGGCTCACTCTTATTGACTCGTAGCTATTTCTTCTTAAGATTAACTTTGTATAGTTCTCGTCTTATTGTGCTATCGTATACCTTTTGGATATATTTTGTATAACTCCTAAGTCTTAACCATTGTATTTTTATAGTCTTTTTCGTATGTGTTTGAATCCGCATTTTAAATGTATGCAGTTTGGTTCATTTCAATGAAAGCTGTAATTTTAAACGGCTTACTATCTTGAACATAATGTTAATTTATTCCTTTTGTATTTTTAAGTGATCAATTTGTCCCGTCAAGTATGGTGGACAAATAATGCGCCATACGAGATGTCACGAACAAAAACTATGGGCGTAGCACGTTTAGGTTCATGCATGTGTGTCACTTGTTTGGCTCTATGTGATCATGTTATCAGTTATGAATAATTTGGCGTCGTTTTCCTCAAAACAAAAACAAGCTACTGACTTGATCTATGAGCTCTTTCATGGTGGAGGGTGGCCTGACTAGGCTTGGATTTAAAAAACTTATTCAAATCAGGGTTCATAAAATTCGAAAATATTGCGTATAGTAAGATACGTGTATAACAACTACTGTATATATAACCTCACTACATTTAAGGACCATATTCCTTTCTATTTTGAAATCGAGCTATACAAGTCAACAATGGGATCATCTTAACCTAAACCAAAGTGCAAGTTACACTAGACACTTGCACCTAAGTGTACGCTTTATATTTTCATCATAACTAATTAAGATGCACTACAACAATAAGGAGAACGGGCGATGACATTTTTTTGGTGAGGACATCATATCTTCGCCAAAAGTCGCTAATTAAACGACCAAAAAGTTCGGTTCTGGCTTTGATCTTGTCAAAAAGCTAAGAAAATTTGACTAAAAGCATTGGTGTCCTCGCCGATATGACATTATTTGGAACAATTCCGTTTGTCAAAAAGTTCCGTTTGTTGTAGTGGTATATGGTCGAGAAATGACATTATTTGGAACAATTTTCTACTTAACGCCAAAACTTGCCTATAATAAGGTGACATCTTAATTAAAAAGTGATGTTGGTTAAGGGGCCAAGAAAATGACATTTCCCCGGGACAATTATTTATCGTGTGCAATGCTACAGGCTTATATTTGTAATCAAGTATAAGATGGGGTATGTAATGGGGTCCTTAGTCCTTTTATATAATCAAGCAAATCATAAACTACATTATATGATTACTACCTTACTAATGAACATATATGACCTAAAATCAGATGTAAGACACTCTCCTACACTATCACATGAGTAGGTTTTTCAGGATAGGCTTTATTGTGATGCAATGACTGATTTTATTGGTCATTATAACATACTTCATCAATATAAGATGCCGATGAACTAGGGTGGCAATCGAGTCGTGTTCGTTTTAACCTATTCAAGTCGCGGTTTGGCGGGTTAAAATAACCTCTACCCAAACACGACCTATATATTAATTGTGTCAAGAAGCTCAACTCTAACCCAGACCTGCATAACACGCATAACCCGTTTGTGACCCGTTTAACCTGTTTAAGTGAATAAGTCAAACAGTGAATAAGGTTGGTGATTTGTTGATGAAACTAGTTTGAATGGAAAAATGATATAAGAATCTAAAATATGATAAAGATAACATACTTAAACGGGTTCACGTGTTGACCTGTTTAACTTAACACTTACTCAACCAAAACACGACCCATTTTATTAAACGGGTTGACATGTTTTTGACACAAACCTGTTTATCCTCAACCCAAACCTGTTTAATTTCGTGTCAGATTCATATCGTTTATCATCAGATCGTGTCGAGAATTACCACCCCTAATATGAACTTTATGGTACAGTGATAAACATTTTGGCAAAATATGCAACGAGTCGAGTTGGGTCGATAAGTATTCTAACCCAAAATGGTGCAACATAGTTGTGTATGTTGTCCTTGCAAATGATGTCTTTTTACATCTACATCATTATGGTATCTGCATTTAGGCGTCTCTAGGCCCGACAATGCTCATGAGCCACCAAGACATGCCTAACCGATAGCGACTGGCCTCGACCCTTGGCTAGTTAGCTTCCTTTTCCTTAATGCACTAGCTTGACATTTTAAACATCCATATATCAATTTATGCAAATTAGTCTTTGTTTGCCATATCGTGTTCAATAATTGCAAATTATTTGCATCACTTTATATAAATGAGATATGGAAATAATTAACTATCATTGCATTATGTTCTGTTAATGACCAAATATTGCATGAAATCTCTTTTAATATATGAAAAGAATGCGTTTTACAAGCTACACATTGAATATCATTCATGAAAAATTCTGCAATGATTGCTTACTAATTATTTTCCCTCTTTGAAAGATGCAACCAGCTTAACAATTGAACATCATTAATTCAATGTATCTTTGAAAGTATGAAGCATGGATCTTGATGGAGGGCAAATGTCACCATATCATATTGACACTGATAATGTATATAGGAACCTTTTGTCAACATTGAGTTTAAGGAATGTAAGATCAAATCGAATAATTGGTTTGGGGCATGGCTAAGAATGCTGTCTATGATACCCTTAAAAAGTTGATGTTTACAAAACCCACTATGAAATATATGATAGTGGATTATGAAGTATATGTTAAGGCAAAGGATATATGAAATTTATAAAATGTTGATTTTATAAAATGCTGTCTATGATACCCTTAAAATGTTCATTTGTTTACTAGTTAAGATAGAAATAAATATCAGTTCAAATTCGTGTCTTAATAGAGAAAAAAAAAAAAAAAAAAAAAAAAAAAAAAAAAAAAAAAAGTTTCATACATATCCTTTTTCTACATTTTTTTTTAACTTTATATCAATTTCAAAAGCAAAATACTGTAACCAAAAGCTACACAATGAGAACGCCATAACCACTTTAACCAAGTACAAGTACACACACGAGCTTTAAAACCCACATCTAAGATCATCATAGCTTTATTTGTACCATAAAAGCCATAAGTTTTTGGCTCTTTTCGGTTCATATATACTTAATATAGACCCAATTTAGCCTAAAGCTTATTATGTAACGGTAACGCATTGAGCTAATAAGTTATAATATGCTTCAATAAGCTTACCTAAACACCCTCTTAAGCATATCAAGAACACACCAACATCAACTACTCAACTAGTACAATACTCTGTATTATCTTACATTATATCTGTCGGGTTCAGGACTGAGGGGTTTCCTCACCCCTGCTCAGTCAAAACATATCTACCATCGAGTTCCCCATCGGGTTCGTTCTCAAAAAAATATTCAAAACTATATGGCTTTAAACTTCAAATAAGTAAGACAGCTATCAAGCTTTATAGAATAAGTTACAGCAGCAATAAATAAATTATACTAAAGCATGACAGCCTAACTTTTTAAGGCTTAAGATTGTGGCCAGATTTGGGCTCCCCCTAGTGTAGACTTACCCCCACATCAGTTCTTCACCCATACTGTATTACAGTAGTTATTGTTACAATAAATATTGCTACCATAATTCCTATTCAAATGAGCCTTATTTGAGCTTTTCGACAGCCTGTTTTTTCACCTTTAATGCACCATTGATGTACTTGGAAGTAAAGTACCATTTACGAATAACATTTAATTTTAATCAATAGTCATTTTATGTCTATTTCTATACATAAAAGAACAACGTATTTTAATTTCTAAGGTACGACAAAAATAATCAAGCCCCCTCAAACTTGTAGGTAATAATGTAAATGGTTAAACTTGATAGTGCCACTTAAAGATAATAATCTACTTTTTGGGTCATGATTGATGAAGTTAATACCATTAAAAAGTATCGAATAATAGCACATTTTATTTCTATCACAAATTTGGCATCCAATTTCAGAACAAAAACAAAGTGTTGCCGGTAACTATACTACAGTGAAGATATAAATACAAATGATGCATCTTTGTAAAAGGTGCGTGGGTTATAAAACTGAAATCAAAATTGCATCCGTCTATTGGAGGCGATAAGAAAGGTCTCTGAGTTGTTGAGGATCAACCTCTGAAGGTGAACGAGTAAGAGCGCATTGAGCCGTAGTGGTTTTAGGAAAGGCTATCACATCTCTTATTGAACTGCTGCCACTTAATAGCATCACCAATCGATCCAACCCATAAGCAATTCCTCCTGGAAAATTATCAAATTTAGATTTCCCACAAAAGAGTTGGAAAAAAAAAAGGTTAAGAATGTCATGCTACATCCATCTCTAAGATAAGAAAACAATTTGACTTTCAAAGTCAAACATGTTTCAAATCTGCAACTGAGAAATGATCATCCCATAAATATATTTGGATCAACCATTAAGAAGTGAGATTTTGTCATAATTATCACAATAATCTCTTGGAAACTTGCAATCTTCAAATTTTTAAATTTTAAAATTTGTTCTTGATGTTGAAAAAAAGTCCATTTGACCCTAGAAAGTCAAAGGTCCCAATTTTTCTTGTAACAAAACGTACCAATATCTACATTACATGTAAAAATTATTAAGAAACCCATTTTTAAATATATTAGTACTTTTAGTTACAAAATTCGGCCAACAACATTGCTCCTATTTTGTCCTTATAGATTGATAGCCGACATTTGACTTATTAGTCATAGACTTTCATAATTAATTTTAGGATTTCTTACCATGTGGAGGAGCACCCATATCCAGAGCCTCCAAAAGATACCCAAACTTAGCTTCAGCCTGCAAACAAATATAAACAATTTGATCAAACCCGACCCAAATGGAGCTTTCAGATTATCAGTAGTAGACTCTTGACCTTTTTAAATGTATTTTATTATAAAAAACCTATAATAAACCGAATTTAAATAAAGAGAACTCTACATTGAAATACCCTTGCGCTCAATTGCCTCGCAACCTTTTTTAGTAGATTTTTTACTATATTGACTTGATTGATGAGAATATACTCCAAATCGACCCATTTATAAGT
>LBNU01031188.1:28248-41924 GCA_014162995.1 Artemisia annua | reverse complement strand
AAAAAAAAAAAAAAAAAAAAAAGGAGTTAAGACTGAAATTATCACAATTTGACTTTCTAAGTCAAACATATTTCAAATCTACCAACCGAGAAATGATCATTCCATATCTCTAAGATGTGAGATTTTGTTATAATTATCACAATAATCTCTTGGAAACTTGTAATCTTCAAATTTTTAAAATTGTTCTTGATGTTGAAAAAAAAGTCCATTTGACCTAGAAAGTCAAAGGCCCCAAAATTTCTTAAACTAAATGTACCAATACCTACATCACATGTAAAAATTATTAAGAAAGCCATTTTTAAATATATTACCTATTACTTTTAGTTACAAAGTTCGGCCAACAACATTGCTCCTATTTTGTTGTTATAGATTAATAGTTGACATTTGACTTATTAGTCACAGACTTTCATCATTAATTTTGGGATTTCTTACCATGTGGAGGAGCACCCATGTCCAGAGCTTCCAAAAGATACCCAAACTTAGCTTCAGCCTGCAAATAAATATAAACAATTTGATCAAAACCGACCCAAATGGAGCTTTCAGATTATCAGTAGTACTCTTGACCTTTTTATGTGTATTTATTTATAAAACCTATATTTTAAAATAAACCAAATTTATAAATAAAAAGAAATCTGCACTGAAATACCCTTGCACTCAATTGACTCGCTACTGGTTTTTAGTAGATTTTTTTATTATTGACTTGATTGATGAGAATATACTCCAAATCGACCCATTTATAAGTAATAGTGCTGAAATAGCCATACTCTGTTATTTTACATGAGGTCCAATTAACTAGCTATTATGATTTATGAGTCCAATATCCTCACCTGCTCAAGGGGAATGCCAACAATCTCTAGAACCTTTTGCTGGACATCTCGCCTGTATATTCTCAAACTTCCTCCACCAATCTAAAAACAAACAAAATAAAACCTCGATAAAAATAAACCTTTTTACAGATATCTTGTGAAAATTAATCGATGCATCATGCGAGTCCGATAGCATTACTATGCGACCCAATTATTGTTGTACTTGACATAACAAGAAATGGAAATGATAAATCCACAAATTAAAGGTATGTAAAAGTTTATCGACTAATGAGTAATGACTTGGAATCTGGAAAATTTAGCGGTTATATGAGCAACAAAATCAGAATTATGTAAAATTAAATTTTAAGAGGAATAACACAAATATTAGATTAAGTACTTGTGAAACTTTTACAAACTGATAGAATTTTTTGATAATATACATCAAAATCTTAAGGTAAAATTAGAGAAATCATTATATAATAATATACATGAGACAAAGAAGTCAAACACACATTTTAGTCAGAGAGGAAACAATACCTCAACACCATTATAGACCATGTCATAAGCCAATGCACGAGCAGAAGCAAGATCGTTCATGTCTTCTGGGTTTGGGGCAGTAAAAGGATGATGAAGTGCCTGCAAATGTGACATAATTAATTTTTTATAAGTATTTAATTTCATATATATTTTAATTACTATAAATTAGCTAAAGATTGTGCGGCATATTACAAACCTCAAGCCTCTGCTCAGCATCATTCCATTCAAACATAGGGAAATCTGTTACCCACAAAATAGAATGCTTGGACTGTACATCACAAAAAATAAATAAATAACAATAAAAAAATACGGAGTAAC
Organism: Artemisia annua; assembly: GCA_014162995.1. NCBI lineage: Eukaryota > Viridiplantae > Streptophyta > Magnoliopsida > Asterales > Asteraceae > Artemisia > Artemisia annua. The sequence goes on along the minus strand of LBNU01031188.1, from coordinate 40,263 downwards.
ATAATTTGCGCGCACACGGAAAAATATTGACAAGTGAGAGTGAATGTATTACAAGTTTACAACAAAAACTTACTTGGTCAACCAAGCCCAACATGTTGGCTACATACATCCTGAGCCGGTCTAACGTTTTGTTGACTGATGCAGCGGGACCCACTGCAAACAAGATAAGATCACCTGATTCTGCCTCACATCTTTTCAAAAACAATTCTTTCTTCGTGGGATCCAAACTTGATGTTAGTGCAGGGACCCCTTCGAGTTGACCTACAAGTAAAGAAAATCAACTGTAAACCTAAATATCCATCACAGGTAAAGAATGTCAACTTAAAACCATAAATGTGATAATATCTGTATCCGGAGATATCTAATATCCAATCTCCATATTCTTGTTTCATATTAAAAAATATATAACTGTTTAACTGATAGTATAATGTATTAAATAGCTTTTTATCACTAATGTTACTTAATAAGACATTTTATATCTAAGGACTAATGCATAGAGTATTTAAATTTGACCCGAATAAGAGTAGGAGGCAATTTCAGTCAGTTTACTTGAATGGATTAATTTCAGACGATAATATAGCTTTCTGTAATCATACTTGAGACATTACACATTACCTATTATAAAAGTAACATGCAGACAATTAAAAATTGGCTATGGGTCAACCCGTTTTGGCGTTTTTACTTGCATTAAAAAAATACCCCTTTTTACCCAAAACCTGACATGATCCACCCATTTTCCACGTAAATGAATAAACTGTAATTATAGAGAGAATGTAATCTTAATTATTACCATCATCCAAGATCTTCAAAAATGGCAAACCCTTGGCCCCTGATTTAGTTGCTTCACTGACAATTTCACCTTTCTTCAAAGCAGTATTGGAAAAAGCTTTAGCTCCTGAAGGCACACGTAATACTTTAATAATGCCTCCATTGCTCAATGCATCTGTGAAAACTTTAAAAGAAGAATCTGAAAAAATATCAGATACCTGCAATTACAACAATAAAATCAAAACATGTTACAAAAAAAATTTTTTTTTTTGGTACAACTGAAAGCATTAAGGATGTTTAGACAAATAATTACATCTTTAAGTTCAAGATCAAAACGTGTATCGGGTCTATCTGAACCATAACGACTCATTGCTTCAGCATAAGTAAGCCTTGGAAAAGGATTTGGTAGTTCAACGCCTTTAATATCTAGAAAAACCTGCAATATGTAAATAAGTTTGAGTAACTTTCTTTTTTGAAAAAGAAAGAAAAGAAAAACAGCTTGGAATGAACCTTTCTAATTAAATCTTCATTGAGGCTTAACATGTCCTCAAGAGGAGTGAAAGCCAATTCCATATCCAGTTGTGTGAATTCAGGTTGTCTATCGGCCCTTAAATCTTCATCCCTAAAACATCTGCAACAACAAAAAATTATACGGAGTAAATTAGTTGAAAAATAGATAAACTATAATTAATCACTAGCAATAGCAAAAAGGGGTCACCTTGCTACTTGATAGTATTTGTCAAAACCAGAGACCATTAGCATTTGTTTGAACAACTGTGGACTTTGGGGCAGAGCATAGAACGTTCCTGGCTTCATAAAGTGAACTAGTGTGTATCAGAATATAATTGACATTCTTGACTAGCTATAAAACATCAACAAGATATAACATAATCTGTTCGTTCAATCATTGCAAAGACCATACTGAAACCAACTACATTTGATTTGCATGATTATGTATAAGGGCAAAAAATAACATCTTTTTCAAAGTCTCAACAACACAATAAGGCATTCTGCGGATAAACGTGTTGTCAGTAAAGGACATTGTTCCAGCTTTTCATTTGTCATCATACAATTCTATAGAGTGAGACAACACTTCAACGTGCAAAGTTCCCCTACCTCATACATCTGCAATTTTGATCCTACTCACCAAGTATACAAAAGGCAAGTCTATTTACTAACTTTTTTAGCTTTTCGGGGTAAACTAACATCTTATCATATTTTTATATTAAACATTGTGTAATATTACTTGTTAGAAAGAACTTCGATTTTGTTTGATTATACATATACATGTATTTCAAGATACCAAAACCTTCATTCATTTTCCTAGTCGATATTGCAAATATATTAATAACTCTTTTACATTCAGATTAAAAAACTGAAACAGTGATTCCGGGAATTGGTTACAACTTCGTTCGATCTTTTCCTCAACTTCTACATCTTGCATGTCTAATATGGGAGTATGATCATATCATATCTTATTTGGTGGTATGGTAATAATAATTAAGAAGTCACTAGATTTGCATTATTTATGGCAATTAGGTGAAAGACAACAATGGTATTTCATAATCAAGATAGTTAATGAGACCATTTCCATGATGAAAATAGGCGTCAATATTATTTCAATAATAAGAAAAAATATATAAACAGGGACTAGGAGTATTCATGTATGATGTTTCATATGATTAGATTCTAAGTGCGGCTATAATATATACAAACAATAAGAGTCTCTACTTTGTTTAATTCAGGCAAGTAAAGTAATTTTATTAAACAAACCCACACTAGACTAGATTATGCTATTTTGCATCTTAGCTTATAATTCTAAGCAAGTACAAACTACAAAGCAACAATAAAATGAGGAGCAAAGTATGTAAAAAAATGAGAAGCAAAAGATGTAATAAAATTGTTGTCATTCTGTTTATATGTTTTATGTTAAGCATTCAGGTATAAATGTACAATTCATGGTGGATATATCACAACATAAAAACCATTAGACATGCATCATCTCACGCAAAGCTCAAGTAAAGTGTAAGGTAGAAGTTAAAATAGATTTAGTACCTGAACTCTTGATGGGACCAAGTAATCCCGAGCACCTTCAGGAGTAGACCTAGAAAGTATTGGAGTCTCGATCTACCTTACACCCATGAAAAACTTAGAATCAAAACAAAGTATAAAAAAAAAATCACTTTTTGAAGAGGCCAAATCTTTTGTATTAATAAGATTTAGCATAAGTTCTCAAGAAAATACCTCTACAAAACCATGCACGTCTTCTAAATACCTTCGAATGAGTTTCACCACCTGATGTCGAAGCATTATGTTGGAAGTCATTTGGGGTCGGCGTAAATCAAGGCAGCGGTATCTGAAGTTTTATCTTAATAAGTTTAACCAAAAGAGTTGCCCAGATACAAGGATGCTTATTTAACACAGATAGCCAAAAAGAACAATAATAATAACAGATGATGTAAGAATAATAGTTACCTGAGTCGAATTTCCTCTTTAATAGAGTCTTTGGCATCTTCTGCACTCGTAACCAAGAATGGCAACTTAGCCTTAACAGAATTTAGTACTTGAACATGCTCTGCAGTGACCTGAAGTATATATTAAACTAGAACATAAGTATATATAAAGTTGTCGGGATATTTAGAAGAGCCTATATGACAAGTAAAAGTACCTCTATCATGCCGGTCTTCATGTTTTTATTTACTGAATCACTTGGACGGAGCCGCACAATACCTTCTATAGAAACAACATACTCAAGTCTCAAGTCATTCACCATAGAATGGGCTTCAGGGAAATCATTAGGAAGTGTTGTAACCTGATTTTAACACATCCAACCATCATTCATTCACAGATTTAAAACAATGAAGTTTCTGCTTGTATTTGACAATCCAAATCATATAAAAAACCAATAAAACTGGTCTCTTTATGAATCTCACATGTCATAAACAACTTCAACATCAATATAAGTACATAAAGATAACTTTTTACTCTATGTTCGCATCTTATGATACATTGATACAATACTTTTAACTATAAAAGGTTGTAAACTTTATAACACTTTACTTTTTGGTTGTCTCATTTCCCTTGATTTTTTCATTGAAATTAGCCAATTTAGGAAATACCAATTTGACCATTAATCATTAAAAAGAATCTGATGGTATTATAACAGGAAGTTGTTTCGGAATGCGTTTGTATAACTGTTTTTCGTATGTAATATGGCATTTTGGAAAAGCAGTTATCAATGTGTTTTGTCTTCAAGAAAACAAAAAATAATCACTTTTTTTAATTGGTTTGCCAAACACTAATTTATCTACTCCAAAACGCAGTTACAAACACCCACTAAAAAGGCAAACGTCACCAAAAGTCCTATACTAATCAAGTTTCACCATTATTACACCTGCATCACTCAAAACTTACATCTCCACAATCAAGTTTCACTCTTTTAAGACTTAGGTATATCTTTTTCCTAATTTTTTTTTGGGGGTGTTTGGGATTGCTACTTTTTCTGCTTTTTTCTAAGCAGAAGCATTCATCCCAACATTATATTTTTTTTAGATTATTATACTTCCTAGTAGTTTTTACATACAAACAAATCCCAACATATTTTCCCCTAAAGTGGTTATTTTTAAGTACAAGCAATCCCAAACGCCCTCTTAATCTACGTAGTTCAAATTTCACAAATATTCCAACAAAGCTTAAAAACTTGGTTACTATTAATGGCATTTGCTCTAAATTAAAGTTTCTGATAAGCGTGTAGAGAGTGCTTATTTCAAAGTGCTTAATCAAGACGAAACTAAGTATTATCCTTTTACTATGCTAAAACCTTAAATCAACAGACTTAACTAAAATTCCCAGCAAATCATTACTTTTTCTGAGTATCATTGCAATTTTCTACAAAACAAGCAAATCCAAATAGTATATCCTAAACTGCTTATTTTTAAGCAGAAAATGCATTAAACAAAATCACCCAAAAAAGCAAACAAACCTGAACAATGCCAGAATGATCTCTAAGACTAACAAAAGTCAACCCACCATGCCCCCTATGAAGTGCAACCCACCCACACAACTTGACCCGTTTACCCACATCACTCTCACCCAATTCCCCACACAACCCATTTCTACTAACCCACTCCAAAGACCCATTTTCATATCCGGATCCGGGTCTTTTTTCACTCACGCTAATGGGTATGTTACTAACAACTGGCTCAGTTGTTGATGCAGAAACTGAAGAAAATGGTTTTGTTAAAATGGGTTTTTTAAGGAGGTGAAACAAGGGTCGGGTTTGGGTTGAGAGGTGTTTGGTTCGGATTGAAATGAAGGGTATGACACGTAGGATTGAAGACATGTTTTTTGGTTGAAGAGATGGAAGGGTTATCTGTTTGAGAAGATTGATAAGNAAGAGAGGCCGCAGCCACAAAAGATATCACTCCTCGCAATTGAGGAAATTTCTAGAGGAAAAGTTACATCACAAACAAAGTTTACATGAGAATTAAAAGCTATTTTAGCAACACAATGAGCCGCTAAATTACATTCGCGTTTAACCCATGATATCATAACCCAATTTGTTTATTTAATCGTGTCAAAAAGTTAAACTTAAATTGATCGCTTCAATGCGCGTGTAAGTTATGTTTGGCTTGTTAGTGACCCGAGCCATAGGCGGTGGCGAAACTATATTCTGCGATGTTACGAGGCCCAATCGAATTATCTTTCGTAATTTTATTTTTTTAGAAAACTCTGGTTTTTTCTAGTTGCACTTGGTTAAAAAAAATGTCTTTATAGCCATTGTGTAGTTACTCCTTTAGTAGCTAAAAGGTACATTATAAATTTAATCAAGGCTCTTATATGATAGTTCAAAATTTTATATGCACCACCCATTTAAAACTTGAATCCACCTATGGCTAGAGGCGCATGACAAACATAAGAATGTGTGAATTGGATATTCCGAAAGTATGCAATACATGATGATAGATTAATAACCATAATCAACATAAGGTCCATATCATAGTTTGAAGATACATCATAATTTTAAGAAATAAGCACACACAATAATAATATAATTACTTAGGGGTGTTTGATAGCTTCTTAGACTACTCTTATCAATGTAAAATAAAGGTGAGTGAGTGTGTAGTGAGTTGCAAACTCACGGGTGAAATACCCCTACACCTATGCAAACTCACGAGTGAATGTGTCAAAAAAACACTCACAAAGGTGAGTGGTTCACTACTCGGTTTTTGTGCATAGTTTTTATTATTTATTTGGTTTGTGAGTGTGTGAGGTATTTAGTGAGGTTTATTTGTATAAAGTGAGTATTTAATTGAAAGGTGACTGTAGTGAGATTGATAAGGGTGAATGGTGAGTGTGAGTGAGTGAAAGGTTGGAGAGAGAAAGCTGACGTGGCGTTGAGGTGTATGGTAAGTGAGTATGTTTTATGGTGACGCCCGAAACCAATCGATCTAGCCATGAGCAGGTTGAAGAGAGCTCTAACAGGCCGGGATAAGGGTAGTCTTAGTGGGCCAATTAAGAGACAACCTCTAATTCGGTCAGTGATTGGGGTGTTTGATAAAAACAAGTAAAGGCTCTAACTGATTTGTTGATATAAATAAACCTTCAAAACATTTATTTATATTTACGATCTTTCAATGTTTTGTCAATAACAAACGTAAAATCATTTGACTCAAATGTGTTTAAAATCTCTACAAATGCTACATTGATCATCACTTCACTCAAAATTCTCTACAAATAATACACTATTCATGGACAGAGGGTTCAATCAAGAGTCGGTGTCGATGAATATTAGGGTTGGGTGTAGCTAAATCTGGAAGTCTGGAAGCGGTGGGTTATTATCTTCTGTATCAAGTTATCGGTTATATTCGAGACTATACAAATTGGAAAAAAGGCCGAACCCAGCATTCTTTTGGGTCACAGATTTTAAGCCCAAGGTAAATGATATTATATTTCATATTATATTTGCACCGACTTCGGGTTTTAATCTATAAATAGAATGGTAGTTTGTTCAGGGCCGGTCCTGAGATTTTAGATGCCCTGGGCGAAATAGTCCATTTATAATTTCTCTCATGTATACAAATTAGAAGAAAAAATGCCCCTTGTTCGTGTGATGCCCTGAGCTGTCGCCCTGACTGCCCATAGCCAGAGCCGGGCCTGAGTGTGTTACTCAAATTGGTGTTTTCAACACTAAATATCACATCAAATTGATAACGTTTGAGATTGAATAAGCTTATTTAACAAAGTGAGTTCTTCAATTTCAGAAAAAAAAAATATATAAGAAAATGAAAATACTTGTAAATCCTTATGTTTTCAACACTGCCAAAGCTCAAACCCTACTCAGGAATTGAGTTTCCCCACCATGGTTTTGACTTTTGATAGTATGGTTCTTCAAATTAGATGGAATAAGTTTGTCCCCAAATAGCTTGCTTTTTCACTAATTATCTTGTTTAGACATTTGACAATATTCAAGAGGACATTTGAGCATGTATATTTTCCAAATGATGGTTACAATATTCCTTTTTAATCCCATCTCAACAATATGATTCGTTAAGTTGTTACTTGTAACGTTCAAGAGCTTACTTTTTCAATACTTATTTGTGTTGGTCCCGTTTACACGGTTAAATTAACTATAAAGTTAATCTAAACATGCACCATGCTTAAGTAATGTAATGAAATACTTTGAAAGACATTTGTATAAAAGTAAAGTAAATAGACAAGATTTTTCAACGTTTAATTCTTATTAGAAATCAATCAAAGAATTATACCCAAGTGTTTACGGAATAAACACTTGGGATTGAAATGACAAGTATGTTGTGTTACTCCTCACTAAACTTAAGCTAAGCTTAAGTAGCAACAAATGGATCAGCTAAGCTATCTTAGGATCAGTTGCTATTTGGAGAGTATAAAGATTAGTTTGTGAATGTCTAAGCATTAAGTGTACAAACTCCGCAACCTTTACTCTTCCTTATGACTACTATTTATACACAGGTATATGACAACCGTTATGATAAAGACAAAGATGACATAAGCCTAGTTAGGACAAAATACTTACGTATTTTGTCTTTGTTACATAAGTCTATTTTGGGTATAGGACAATAGTGCTTTCTGAGGTTCAAATATGTCATCACCCTGAACCTTAACCATTCAGGGAAAGTCTGACTTTGAGAAGATACTGACACTCTTGCAACTTCAAATATTTCCCGCCTTGTCCCGCCCATTCTTCAGGCTTCATATCTTTATCTTCAGTCATTAACCATTTGTTGCTTCAGTGAGGAGAACTTGGGATTCAGTGAGCTATTGTCATCAATCACTGAATCTATCACCTTCTTCTTTGGCTTAGGCGCCACTTACTGAGAATCCGCCTCACTGAATGGAGAGCCTTTCTTCTTAGACTCGTCCTGAGCATCCTGAAGATGACTCACTGAGCGACTGTTCACTCAGTGACTTGATTATGTTTAAGGATGTTCAACACTTATGTTATTTATCTTCAAATCCTAGTTAGAGAAAGTTTAGGGAATTCAGTGACCCAACAATTTGAAAATGTAAGGTTGAGTTGCTAATATAAGTTCTCTTCATTTACGTTATTATTATATTTTATCTTTTGGTTATCAAATTTACTCTTATAACATCATCTTCCTGTCTGTCACTAAGCCTGCTAGCTATATATATCCACGACATCTTCTTGCAAAAACGTGTTTCCATATAGCTAGAGGTAGACAGAAGTGGCGAACAATTTGCATCGTGACTATAAGAATGCGGTTAAAGAAACATCAAAATATTACTCGTCTACTTATAAATGGATCAGTATGGGTTACGTTATGTTTCTAATCTGATTAAGTCAATGGGCCGTAAGTTTATAGAATGTATACTTAATGCATAAAACCTTAAATATACAATGTAACTAAATGACACACTGATTAAACAGGACTAAACACCGTAACTTTGGAAAAAATAACAAAATATGGTTATGACAGTTGACACGTTACGCACTTCACCCTTCGATCTTTCGGTCTTGCCACATCGTGAAAACTTTGAAGAAAATGTGGCATCTCCAAAATCATATGCCGACTCAATGCGTATAGAAGCAATAGCAATACACAAGATATTTAGACCAACTATTAACAGGCATATACGAGCTTATATTTAAATACTTCAAAAACGTTGAGAATTTGATTCGAACATTATATTCTAAGGATCTGACTGGTACTTCGTGCTCCTGGTTCACCTTTCAGTTGTTTCAAGCTATGCCTAAGCAAAGCATTATAAGAACAGAAACACTTATAAGAGGAGCATGTATAATCAGATGACTGAAAATGGTCCCAAGTACAAGTGTTTGAATGAGCTTTTGGGACCAAAGGTTTTCTCCTATATGTGGAGCTTTTACAACCAATTGATTTTTTGCACATGCGACAATGTTTTTTTTTACATGTTGGTTAGCATTTCATGAAGAGAATTTGAGAAATGCTACATTTATAAAAAGTTTATAAAAAAATTACATGGTAAAAGAGTTGGACCAATAATATTATATGGTGTTTTCTTTCTCATCATTTTCATTCACCATGTTTACATCATGGATGTGTGGATTTTTTTCCCCCTTTTTTTAAATTTTTTTTTTGGATAATGATGTTCATTGCCCAGAGTGTTATGTGAATGTGAGTCTTGTCAAAAGAAGCGGGTATATAATTTTGTCTTTTTTTTTTATTTCTAAAAGAATAACATTGAAGGTATGCCTTTTTATGAACGCATCCTGATGCTTTGAAGATCTTTTGCCTATGAATGATAGACTATAGATCATCTTAACATATACTAACACGAAATTGCGAGAGATATTTGACATAAACACGTAAAAGGATATGTCGTGCCACCTAAATTTTAGGCAGGATGAATTCCAAATGAGCAACTTCAACGCCTAATATAGTTTCTATATTAGTAAGTTTCTATTGTATAAGACTCACAAGTCGTTCACATGAAAACATAGTGTGACATACATTGAATTACATTAATCACTATTTAATTTGACGTGAAAAGGTGCATGATCATTTTGACCTAAAACCAACTATGAAGATTTATTTCATACATGATAATAGATCTCATAATCTAAAACCATTAAATCCTTTCAGCATAAAGTATTACTATAAACATAACTCAGATATTTTATTTGGGATTTTCTAATATTTGCCACAATGGCATATGTTTATGTGTATTTATTGAACATAATAGTTTCCTAAATTATGTTAATTTCCATTTAGAACAATATTAAACATGGAAAATGAAAGCATATTAGGAAATTATTAATATCAAGTGACATTTAAACATTGTAAATTATGTTCATTGAATGATTTTAATTGTGCACCAATATGGCACAAATTAGAAAAAGCCTATAAATCTGTATACGTTTTCGTGCAAAACAAACGTACCAAACTTTTAATATAAGTACTGAAACTTGACTTGATCCGTGATTCGTCTACAGCCTTAGGATTTAGGAGTGATTAATAACTTTTTGTCGCATATCTTTTGAACAATTTGGTTAATTGCCAAGTATTAAACATATGGACATGTGAGTGGTTTATCAACAAATATTTGTTTCTAACTAAGACACAATATGCTAGCGCATGTTGGTATATGAATTACGAATATTCGTCTTTTAGACAAAATCAAACAAAACAAAGGCTAACGTTTTACGACGAGAGCCAGTCACGCAAAAGTATACGTATGCAATTTGACAAGACCCGGTTGCGCAAAAGCAACTCTGACCCAGCCGCGTGAAAGCCGTCTTGAGCAAAAAACTACTGATTCAGTTCTAATAACTTAATAGATTTTTAAAATATTCGGTTAAAAGTGAAAAAAACTTATGATTTGACAACGTTGTATGTCAGGTAGAACAATTAGTTAGCGACATTCTTCGCAATTTTGAAGATGTTAAAAATAGCTTTCTTATAAACTCAAACGAAAATGAATCTTTTTGATAATTTTCAAAAAAATAATAATAATAATAATAATAATAATAATAAAAAATAATACCTATTGCAATACATATTTTATCTAAACTTTCATTTTTAAATTACATACACTACTTCAATTACAGACTTAAAAACCGAATAAAACATGTGTGATCATAATACATGCAAGACGTACACAAAAGAACTTATGGAAGAAGAGAATGAGTCTATGCTAAATGCAATGAAGTCGAGACATTCAAATTATTCGTGCTCATTTAACTATTCATTCGTTATCTTTGTTTTTCATCATACGAGTTACTTACACGGTGTTGATTCTGCGGTTTCTCGTCAACAAAGAAGTCATGAAATCATGCGTGCAAGGGATAGGGGTGAGAGGTCAAAATTGGTGGTTATTATTATCTACAATAATGGTAAACTATTTTTAGTTATTACTTTTTTAGACGGCAAATAATTATCACATAATATACACACACAAATATATCGCATACATGTTAAGCAGGACTTGAACTCATAACCAGCTAAGTGAAAAGCTTCTCATACAATAAAAAATATCATTGAGACACAAGTTTTTTTGATAATAATGATAAATTATATTATATAAAATTTAATGACTAACAAAAACACAATGGTACAATGTAACAAAAACAAACTCATGACTTTTTTAAATCGCTCTATTCAAAGATCGTTATATTTCACTAAAGTAACTAAAACATGGCTTTAGTGACATAGTAGTTAATCATTCTTTAGTGACATAAGTTATTTTCTAATAAAAAGAAAATTTTGCTAGAAAAATTAACTTATAAAAATGAGTTAGAGTTTTCGTGTTTGATGACATGAACATATTTGGACACTAACAAAACGGTAGCCAGTTAATATGAATAATCCAGTTACGGTAATGATCTAAATGGTTGTTTTATCAAAGTTTAACGAACAAGTTAGCTAATTTCAGTAACACATTGACTTGGGTTAACAAGCTAACGGAAGCCATGTGCGAAAACATATAGATAACTAAATACAATGATCAAAAATATATTATACTAACTATGGAAACAAAAAACATAGTATTTTGATGATATATCTTAACTTTTAACTTATATTTACAACATAAGATTGTACAACAGTAACAATTTTTTGTTGAAAGTAAATTTTTCTCAAAATATATGACATGTTATATATTTGAGACTCTGTACTATAGCACGACTGAACACCCTCATATACGACTCTGAGCACAGTAACTCAAATAAACAATGAGTTTTATACATTCGAACCCAAAAAAAAAAAAAAA
>LBNU01031188.1:15535-28034 GCA_014162995.1 Artemisia annua | reverse complement strand
ATTCAAGAGAGAACAATATCTAGAAGAAGCAAAGATCCAAACGGTGTTGCATCTATCCACGAAACACAAACCAACCACATACACTCAAAACAAAAAACACACCCGGCGCACGTTACCCCACACCCACCACCCCCACTAACATACGCCACAAACCTTCTGTTTTACAAACTACAACTTCCTTCCCTGCCACTTGCTTCATTTCATCATCATTACTATCCGTATTATTATTTAATTTCCAAAACCTAATTCTCACACACACACACACAATGGCCTCAATTCACATACTGAAATCAGGATTATATCCATCATGTTCTCCACGTAACGGAAAACGGTTAATTTGTAACGGTAATAACGGTTTTTTGAATTTTAGGTCTGGTAGACGGTGTGTTGTTGGTGTTAAGTGTAAGGCTCAGGATACTACTGATGATAATGATAGCAAAGGTATATCATAATTATGTTAGTTAGTTAGTTAATTCTGTTGGATTTTGTGTTAGTTAGTTAATTTCAGTTGAAGATATGTTTTGTGTGTAATTATATTGAGACGTAAAGGCGTAAGAGATTTGTGCCGTGTTTGTGCTTGCATGATGTTTTTTAAGTGAGTTTAGAGGAATAAATTCATCAGGTTTCGCGATAATGAAGCGTGTTTTGGTGATCTAAGGAATTTGTAGTTAACTAGTGTTGCGAGTTTTTTTGTTTTTGTGGTTTAGAAATAGTAGAAGCGCAGAGTGACTCGGTTGTGTTTTGACTAGATAAATGAAAAATGCGCGTGGAAGTTAAATTTTTGTATAGGCAGAATGACGTGCGTTTTGCATGACGATTTGCCTACTGTACTTTGTCTTTGAATTTCAGCCATTTTAGGAACTATTTATGTGTTTTGGGTAGTGCGTTGTGTTGCCGCTTATATTATTTGACTTTCCTCCATATCCGCCTTGTACTACGTTTCTGATTATGTTATCCTGTTACTGTATTTATGATATACCTGAATTAGCACCACCGTATCTTCCTGCTATGTTTTGTTTTTTTTAGTTATGACTGCAGGGACGGAGCCAAAAGTTATGGTCGAGGGCGCAAACTTTGATAATTTTTATAAACTACACTACAAATTGGTTCGTTAGGGGGGCAAATTACAAAAAATAGCCAGATATTTTGAAAATTTTACACTACAATTTTTTTCGCTAGAGGGGGTACGTGCCCACCATGCCCCTCTCTTGTCCCCGCTAGTGGTTATGAGTGGTGGTGTACATGTTTGAATATGTAATAGCAGTTTGAATGATTGAATCAAAGTGTTGGAACCTATAATGGAAAGTCAAAATACAGATAGGACCATGCCATATAAGTTAATAAGTTGTTGTATGCAGAGTAGTTAAATGTAAGGTATTTACTGAAATGAGATATAGATACAAGGGGCAAGTAGGAAGTAGGTTGTTTGGTTATACGGTTATACCTCACTATCTGCCCTGAACCTAATCCGGGTTCGGAAAACAACCCTGTACCTGTGTTATTTTTTGTTTTTACAACTAGTATTTATCCCATGGGCATGGATGAGTCGGTGGTTCCCAAGTTAGTTGGTGGCATTTGATGTTCATGAATCATGACCTATATTATGTACTGGACCACCCTATCACTTATGTTAATTTTTGGCTGTAAATATTTGACAAAGTTGTGAACCATTCTACTTGATGAAGTATACCAATCTATTACTTTTTATCTGCTCATCTATGTTTTCAAGGGTAATTCTCCGATGTATTCAGCATGGTTATTTGATATCTTTACTGCCTACAGGTGAAGAACCTACAGAGTCGTTGTTTATGAAAGAACTAAAGCGACGGGGTATGACTCCGACTTCATTATTAGAGGAAAGTTGGAGCACCTTGAAAGACGAGAATATAACATATAAGGAAGAAGATGGGGGTTTTTCAAATAGAAATGCTGTATCGACAGATCTTGAGAAAAGCCTACTCAATCAAAGGGAGCGATCTATATCCTTGAACAGTGAAGGCCTTGAGGTTGCTATTTTCTTACCTTCTTTATGTTTATATAAAATGGATTTTGCTTTAACAACCTCTTTCAAAGGTGATGGGTGTTTGGTTGGGGAAATTTTGGTGATGATGTGCATTTGTGAGTATGTTAGTTACTCTTTATGTTATACATGTCAGGGCTTGATTCCACGTGCTAAAGTTTTGCTAACCCTTGGAGGGACATACTTCTTGGCATTTTGGCCACTGATCCTTGTAACCGTGGCGTCCTTCTCTGCTGTTTACCTTGTAAGCTTCTTGATCTGTATACTTCTGCAACTTTGCTAAGTGCTTCCTGGTTTTCGTTACATGCTATGTTGACTGATATGTGATGGTCAATGCACTTAACTCACTAGTAACTGTAACTCTAGCGGCTGTTAGAAGAAAGAAATATTGATTCTGTGAGTATGATATAATGATATGATTCTGTAGTGGTGGTTGGTTACAACTTACATGCTAGATAATGAGGGTTGATAGAAGTTAAAATGATTAACGTCAATATAAAGAAGGATACACTGTAGCAGTTCATTTTACTCTGTCTCTTGGGAGTGATTTTTATCATTCATGTTTCCACTTTTACATGTTTGAGTTCATTCATCCAGCCTTGATGGTATTGGCTGTCCTTTTAGCCATAAATTAGCTAAGCTGCTAAATTAGTGTAAACTGTCTGATTATTTCACAAATACCCAACAACGATTATAGCGAGCACGTGTACTTCTTACTTGAAATGTTTCAGAAACAAGTATTGTTCCAATGTTCATCATACATCTCAAAATGAAAATCTTTTTTGTTTATCAACAAGCGAAAGAAATCATAGACTTGTGTGTATGTAAGTGCGCTTGATGTATAAAATTTAATGCCTGATATAAAAGTTACATTTAAGTTTCTTGACGCAAGAGGGTAAAACGAGGAGACAAAAACTAATTATTTTATATAATAGCTGTAGTTAGCGACATAAGATTTAGTGTATCTATCTGACATTTAAATGATAAATCAGAGCTCAACTTATTTCTTATAATGGTTTGGCATTGGGCTTGTTCACACGCGTACTGTGATATATTGATGCACCTCCTAAATTATAACTGGTAGTAGTAATTTTTGAATCAGAGAATGCATTAGTCATGCATGATGCACCCTGATCTGTATCCATGTTTTAAACATAATTACTTGCAATAATAAAGTTTCCTTAAATAAAATTATTTATGTGGATGTAAGCAGATGAATATTTCCATCCCTTCGGCTCATTTGACTTCTTAGATTTTTCTAGCTAAATACAACTTGAGTTGACCCTTTTCCATGTAAATGGGCTGAAATTATCTCCACCTCTATAAAATCATTTCGTATTTTAGTTGATACGGAACTTTCTGCTTGCTTCCAGCAGCCATTAATTGATGATTGTTTATGAAAATGAATCAAAAGGGCTGGGTGAGGGGTCCTGTGAATAATATAGAACTTATATACTTCTCACTTTGAATGGAATGTGTTCTGTATGAAAGCTCCAAGTTATTGAATTTAAACAATTTTTGACCCTCTAGTTGAATTGAACAATATGTTTTTGAAGATGTAAAGAACACGGTCTTGATGCTTAAAAAATATGATTGATGTATATTTAATTGATAATAGCGATATGGAGTAAGAACTGTTGTACTTGAACAGAAAAATGAAATGTAACACTGGATGCAAGTACTGAGCAATGAGAAAAAGAAAATGTAATAATATAAAAGGATAAGTAAAAAGAGCAAGACGTGTACACAAAAGAAAACAAAAATGTAAAGTAGAACAAAAACCAGAAAACAGAATCAAATTATAGGTGTTGACCCAAGAAGAAAGCCATTTATAGCTCGGAAAAGGGTTGGACTTGCACTTATGTATGATTCATTAATAGGCGACAAGAACAATTAGATTCCATAGAACAGAAGAAAGAAGAGTCTTGATTAACATATTAGTGGTGCAAGAAAAAAGAGTGGTGTTTGAGAGACATTATAGTGGTGGAAGCATTCATTGGCTTATAAAGTGCCCTTGAGACAACCCATAATATGCCTTGTATTCAATTTAGTAAAATATGTCTCCTGAAAAATATCTTATTTACATGATTCAGAAACTATACATGCTCTCCATCTGTATAGTTTGATACCAAATAATGTTCTTTGTTAATCTTAAAGCTTTATACGAGTGATCGACCTTTTGAACCATTACAACAAAGTTTATAACTTGCAAAGTATGTTAAAAAAATTCTTATACTGTAAATATATTGTCAAATGTCCATTTTAAATGGCATTTTTGTCCATCATCGCTTAATTTTGCAAGAAGGAAATTGTTTTCCTCCTTTTTTCTGGTTGGTTGCAAGGAAAAGGCCAAAGCAGGAATGTTTAGAAAGTAATTGCTCTTTTTTTCAAATTTGGCCTCTAATTCTATCGTTCTTAACATATGTTTGCATTTTGCAGTACTTTGGGCCAAAATTTGTCCATGATGCTACCACAAGACAAGTATACCTACCAAAATATGTCGATCCATATGAGCTTCTAGAAGACCAGCGAATCTCAGAAACTGCACCAAGGCTAAACTAATGGTTCAAGCCTCCATATACATATTAAACACGTCAATAGCTAGACATTTCGTCATTATATTTCTATCACATTCCCCAGAAGTTCTGTAAATGTAACCAAGAACTCTCGTTATAACGAGGTTTCTTTCATTCAGATTTCAGACACTTGTAAATACAGATTCCTACTTGTACGACAAAGTAACCTTTAGTAACTTAAATTAAACCCACCTTAAATTAAGATCTATTAGAACATTAAAAACCAAACACATTTGGGTTGGTTAGGATTCAGATTTAAAGGGCTTGAATGATTGGACAGAAGTTATGAGCCCGCGGGTTGACCCAACTGCAGCAACTAGTGACACAATCAAGCAGGCAAGACTTAGTATTTGCATCCAAATCCATGTGAAGGAGTACTTGCGGATCTTTGCCTGTGCAATGTACATCTCTATTGGGAAATAAACTGATAATGGCCAAAAGGTTCCAGCACCAAGTAAGCCCACAAAGTCGTTGAAGAATGGGAAGATCATTGCAATTATGGTGGTCACTATCACGTAAGTGGTTCTCCAAGCAAATCTTAACACATTGACATCGAATCCCCACAGCGAGAATTCCTTTGTTACAAGCTTGTTTTGTGGCCATTTCTTTTTGCTCCAAGTTTCAACAAACCCAAAAAATGGTTGTGCCAATACCTGGAAAAAGTGATTGCAAGAAAACTATTAGGTTAATTACCATTTGTGACGATGAGTATTGTTGCTAAATGTATTTACCTGATAAGCACCAAGAAGATGAACAACTATGCAAACATTCGCAATATCGATGAGCCAAAATGGATCATAAAACCCGAATCCAGTCAGGAAGTTTCCGGGTGCATCATTTCCAAATGCTGCATATCCAAGCACTCCACACAACAAATAAAATACAGTTGATGCCATAATTCCAGTGGCTGTAGCCTTCTTCATTTGTTTGTTTTCTGGTGGAGTTGATCTCAGTGTATCCTGCAATTTATCAACAAAGATACCTTAGAACTAACTCTTCATATTAACGGCAAAAAAATGTCAGTTTCTAGAAAGTGAAATACGACTTGCCTGAATTTCAATGAGGACAAAACAAAACGAATATGCAAAAGCTACATCTCCGAGAGCCGAGAAAGTTTTCCACATTTTTTCAGTGCCTGAAAAGTCCTTGCTAATTGGTATCCCTGTTAGAGATGTCTTACCAAGTCCTTCACCTGTAAACGTAAAAAAACATATATGAAAATTAGAACATAAAAGAAAAAGAAATTGATTGATATAATGTTTAACGTGAACGAGTATAGACAAGTTTTCACGGACCTGCAATTTTGGCAATTGAGAGGCCAATGCCAATTAATGAATAGCTGAATGACATGATAGCAGCAATGACTGATAGCGGCGACAATTTATGGAAGTTAGGGACTTGGCTTAAAATTATTTGAATGACCGCAAAAATCACCATATAACCGTTGTTGCGCACTTTACAATCAGCTTGGTGGCCTTTTTTATGGAAACAGTTGGATTTGCTTATTGCACTGACAACATAAAATAAACAGTTTAAAACCGAGATAAATGAAGTTATGAAAGATAAATGATATCGTTGTGAACTTACGCCATGCTTATGGCGGTTGTGGTGGTGTATCCAATGGTTATTCCAGTGAGAACGCCGTACTGAGCTATGCCACAAAGCTTGTATTGAAGTGTTCCTGTTACATAAACAAGAATAATGAGAATTGCAATTTTTGATTTTATACAGACTCTTAGTGACAAGGATTTGGGTGATAGTAACCATATTTGTCAATTAAAATGTTGAAAATTATTTACATTATAGAGTTAGGATCAAATAAGAAGTAATCAAATTCATTATAAATGATAATCTATGTCTTTTGGTACCGAAGCCGTTTGAAACCAAATTCGCCGTATCACCAAAAAACATGAATGTTATAAAACTAAAATTTAGTGTTAAAACTTAAAAGTATATTTTACCTTAACAAAAATATATTACAATGTTTGCTAAAAAAGTATGAGGATAATTTTATTATAAAACATGACATTTAGAGAATGATTCTATTAATACATAATTTTGTTAAACTTTAATTACTTAGGGTTGGCAACCTTTGCGGTTTGCACCTTCGGCAACAAATGCCGCTCGGCATAAAGGAAAACCACTTTTTCGGCATGACAAATTCGGCATGCATTTAGGTAATCCATACCGAATCGGTATGGCAACTTGGTTTACAAAATTCGAACGTTGGCAATTAATGAGTTAGAATTCTTTTTGCATCATGAATGCCACTAAAAAATGAAGGAGATGTATGGTGAATTATGAAATGTGTTGGCAATATCTTATTGGTTAAATTTTGCTTGATGTTGAATTATGTTGTGGCAAGGTTGCCACCCTCTTAGATTGTATACATTACTTTATTTATACAAGTATTCATTAAATACAATGGAAAACATAAATAGATTCATTTAATACATATAAAATCTGCACTCAACATAAATATCACCTTTTAATAGTATTAGACTACTACAGAGTACTCGCGGTTATTATTATTATTATTATTATTATTATTATTATTATTATTATTATTATTATTATTATTATTATTATTATTATTATTATTATTTTAACGGCAAAAATTTAATTAAAAAGCTAATAGTAAGGCACTAGCAGTTGAATAGTACCAAAAAATAATAATAAAAAAAAAATAAAAAATTTAAAAAAAAATCCTAGAAATTATTACACAATCTTGTTAATTACACATTACACAATCTTATTAATACTTTAATTTTGGAAATTATATTATTAAATGAACTCTAATGTTATACTTGTATTTAGTTATCTAAAAGGAATGTAGTTTTATTGTAGGACCTATTTAAACCGACAATTACTTAATGGTCGGTAAAGAGTCTTCATCTTTTTGTACATATCTATATATACTCATAAATGCTCGAAACGTAAACTTTAAACAGATAACAAATTAATGATATATGCAGTACTTTTTATATTCTATGTTTGTGATATTATTCACTTTTGGTTCAAAATTGTTATTTACTCCGTGATAAAACACAGTTTAACAAAATATATCTATTACAGCTTTGATTTTATTGAAACCAATAAAAGTTCAATCGATAATTTAATTTAGCTTTGTAAATAAATCTATTTCCATTTTTTATAACAACTAACTATTTCACGGTACTTAACATAACTCGCATAGTCGCATGTACTAAACATAACTAAAACCACGACCATTTAATTGAGTAGCTTCTCACACAATAAAGGTACCATCGAGATACAAGCATTAATAATTTTTTTTATTAAAAGTAATGTAGCAAACTTAAAAATAGTGAAAAATAATTCTGAGATAAACCAAAAAAATGTAGATGTACAATAAAAACATGAGGGAGTACTATTTTTATGAATGTGTATGGCCTATAAGCATAAAATTATAGACCATACAATGTTGAACAAGCACAAANTGAGAAGTAATCAAATTCATTATAAATGATAATCTATGTCTTTTGGTACCGAAGCCGTTTGAAACCAAATTCGCCGTATCGCCAAAAAACATGAATGTTATAAAACTAAAATTTAGTGTTAAAACTTAAAAGTATATTTTACCTTAGCAAAAATATATTACAATGTTTGCTAAAAAGTTATGAGGATAATTTTATTATAAAACATGACATTTAGAGAATGATTCTATTAATGCATAATTTTGTTAAACTTTAATTACTTAGATTGTATACATTACTTTATTTATACAAGTATAGTATTCATTAAATACAATGGAAAACATAAATAGATTCATTTAATCCATATAAAATCTGCACTCCACATAAATATCACCTTTTAATTATTATTATAAAACATAATTATTTTCGTTTTTTAGTTATTATTAAAAAATGATAATATTATTTTTTAATTATTATTATTATTATTATTATTTTACCGGCAAAAATTTCATTAAAAAGCTACTGGTAAGGCACTAGCAGTTGAATAGTAAAAAAAACAAATCTAGAAATTATTACACAATCTTGTTAATTACTCTATTTTAATTTTGGAAATTATATTATTAAATGAACTCTAATGTTATACTTGTATTTAGTTATCTAAAAGGAAAGTAGTTTTATTGTAGGACCTATTTAAACCGACAATTACTTAATGGTCGGTAAAGAGTCTTCATCTTTTTGTACATATCTATATATACTCATAAATGCTCGAAACGTAAACTTTAAACAGATAACAAATTAATGATATATGCAGTACTTTTTATATTCTATGTTTGTGATATTATTCACTTTTGGTTCAAAATTGTTATTTACTCCGTATCAGATAAAACACAGTTTAACGAAATACATCTATTACAGCTTTGATTTTATTGAAACCGATAAAAGTTCAATCGATAATTTAATTTAGCTTTGTAAATAAATCTATTTCCATTTTTTATAACAACTAACTATTTCACGGTACTTAACATAACTCGCATAGTCGCATGTACTAAACATAACTAAAACCACGACCATTTAATTGAGTAGCTTCTCACACAATAAAGGTACCATCGAGATACAAGCATTAATAATTTTTTTTATTAAAAGTAATGTAGCAAACTTAAAAATAGTGAAAAATAATTCTGAGATAAACCAAAAAAATGTAGATGTACAATAAAAACATGAGGGAGTACTATTTTTATGAATGTGTATGGCCTATAAGCATAAAATTATAGACCATACAATGTTGAACAAGCACAAATTTTGATTTGTTTAGCTAGCTTATTTTCTTTCTTGTATTTCTTGGTGTTAGTGGCCTGATTTGGCCTGTATTTCTGTCCGATGTACTCTGCGTTTCACCTATTTCTCAAGGCTTTTAATGTAATCTAGCCTTTCAAACAAAAAAAATAATAATAAATAAAATAAAAATAGAATCAAATACATGGTAGACTTTTTGGTAGTAATAAATATGTAGTAGTTCAAAGTTTCTTAAAGTGTAAATGAAATGCATTAATGTACAAAAAATAAAGTTCCTTTTGGAGAATAAATTTACCAAGATTTGCTTTTACGGCATCCATGTAAGTGTAGTTTCTTGTACCCGTAACAGGGTCAGGAGATCGATAGCAATCCGTCAACAAAATGGAGTTGTACATAGTGATGACAGAAAACAATACTAGAGTTATTGATCCTGCAATCCATCCTAGTTGAGCAAAACACCATGCTAGTGATAACACGCCTGACCCAATTACTGCTGTTATTATATGCGCAGTTGCGCTCTCCCAAGTCCCTAAAACAACACAAAAAAAAATAGTAAGGATCATGCATTTCAAAAAAATAAATAAATAAATTAAAAAAAATAATAATAACCATGGTTTTCGATATTTTAGCATCTTAAATAAAATTTAGATAGACTAACCGGTTCGTTTTATTTTTCCATCATCATCAAATTTCTCGCTAGGAAGGTACCCGCTTTCTGCGATGGCGAAACTCGAGTTTGTCATCTTTTACCCGTTTTTGAACAAAGGGAAGATGAATGGCAAACTATGCAACAAAAATTGAGTTGGAGAAAAATTTTATGTTGTTATGTTTGAATTTGATATTTGATGAGGGGAACACTACAAGAGTGTCCTTCCCTATTTATAGTGTGTTAAAAGCGTTTGGTATGGGGTACCACTAATTTAATGCACTGAATTTATATAAGATAAAGATTAAATAATGGGAAAAAGTCGAATATTAATTGTTTCTGGATTATAAAAATGTTATACAGTACATTATTTTATTGAACCTAGTAATAATGTGTTTTAACCGAAAGTGTCGTTTTTGTATTAACGGTTAGGGAGTACATTACAAGGTTGTCTTGTGAAAATAAGGGAGTACTATGCACTTAGTTTGTTGGAAAAAAATATTAATTCTTTAATTTTAAAATTATTGTCAGGAGACAAAAAAAAAACACAAAATTAATAAACGTGGCACAATTATACAATTCAGCCAATCAAATATCAACTCTACACACTAAACTCGTTTCTTATTGGTTAAAATGAATAGTGAACAATTATCTTGAGACATCTCAAATGAAAATGTATACTATAATTTTAAAACGGAAAGAGTAGCTTATTTTTTGTAAGATTATAAGTTAATTATACTTTAATCTCGCAATTTTAGAACATTAATTAAGAGGTATAGCGAAAATTAGTTATAACTGTCGCGCTATTTGAGAACATTACTTAAGAGCCTTTCGTCATGTTGGTGGTCGCGGTGTAAATAAATAGTTTTAAGAGTCTTTCGTCATGTTGCTGGTCGCGATGAAAATTAGTTATAACTGTCGCGCTATTTGAGAACATTACTTAAGATATTGCTTTCGCTCGTAGCAATCTTTCAAAGATGGAAACACCTACATATTGTTGATGGTCGCGATGTAAACAAATAGTTTTGAGTCAAACTTACTTTATAAAAGTTTTATGAAATTTTTCAAAATTAAGTTGGTAAATAGTTTTGAGTCAAACTTTTACCAAACTTAATTTTGAAAAACTTTTATAAAGTTTATCAACCTAACATAATTATTTTCATAATAAACCTCATTTCACTTTGAACACATTTCACTTTGAACACTTTAACTTCTAATGTTATCTATCTATTTATTTATCTATCTGCCTATACCATATTACAAAGCCCTCTTATTACTGTGAGCTTCCAAAAAAAAACTGCCACATCAGGTGCAAATATTAGCCCATGGGTGGTCTACATTTTCAACTCATATGTTAAACACTCAGGGTGCGTTTGGTATCTCACTATGGGAATGAGACTATAACTATGAAAGTGATTAAAGGTGTTTGTTTAAGATGAGGGGGCCCACCAATATGGTAATGAATGATAGATATAATCCATACTCCATATACATCAAGAGAGCTAGGTATGGATCTTTCATAGGTGAGAGACCCATCACTACTATCAAACTTATACCCATTGTCATTCATGATAGCATACCAAACGCACCCTCAGTTTTGGAGTATGTTTTGAGTGAGGAATGAGGAGTATTGGACTTTAGCGTATTAATGAATAAACGAATATTAAATAGATATATAGGAAAAACGACGGTGTATAACGGCAAATAATTATACTTGTGAAATTGTAATTATGGTTTGACCTTTGCTGCAAAACTTACGGGTTCAATTTATAGTAATTGCGAGAAAAAAGTTCATAGGTTAGAAACAAAAAATAATAAAAGTTTAAGAATTAAACAATATTTAAAATATTAATTTAGTTGTATATGATGTTACCATTTTTAATCAAAGGTATGATAGTATACTAACATTACTTAAATTTTAAGTATTTTTAAGTTTAAAGATATATATGCATGCATTATAAGTAGTAGAGATAATTCATCAACTAAAATGCTATATATGTTATATTGTTCTGTAATTGATATGGGAGGTGATTTGCATACTCCTTAAATTGATTGGTATACTCTTCTAACTAAGAGTGTTTTGACATTTATACTTTCACATCAATTTTACTTATTTTCACCGCTTTGAAGGTGTAAATGTCAAAACACTCTGAATTAGAGTGTGTCAATCAATTTTAAGAGTGTGCAAATCACCTCCCATTTTGATATGCGTGTCTCTATATCTATGCAGGCTTATCCTCGAATCACCAAGTAATCCGATATTCGGGACTCTAAAGTCATGGAAAATAAATCGGAACTCATGTGTGTTTGGAAGGACGCCTCCGAGAAAGAGTTTATTTTTTGATAACTTTGTTATGACGTCTTTTTTATGGGTTAATAGTAGATGTAGCTTTAAACGTTTGAGCTGGGTTGGTTGGCTTCAAGGCCCGACTCTGTGTACTTTCATTATGTAATTGTTTGTTTTGTTTCTAGCTTCTTGCTAGTTTATAACATTTCCGCCGTTAAAAAAAAATTAAAAAAAAAAAAAAAA
>LBNU01031188.1:1409-13184 GCA_014162995.1 Artemisia annua | reverse complement strand
TAAACGAGCCCTAGAAATATATACGTATATATTGCCTATACGTATAAACGAGCTTAAAAGTAGTAAACGAGCTCGAGCCTTAACGAGCCGAGCTCCATTTGAACTTTGTTTT
Organism: Artemisia annua; assembly: GCA_014162995.1. Taxonomy (NCBI): domain Eukaryota; kingdom Viridiplantae; phylum Streptophyta; class Magnoliopsida; order Asterales; family Asteraceae; genus Artemisia; species Artemisia annua. Next base: position 13,072 of record LBNU01031188.1, on the reverse strand, counting down.
CTATAAAACATCATATAAATTAATCGAGCCCGAGCTCGTGAAAATTTTAACGAACCGAGCTCGAGCTTAAAATATAAGGCTCGAAACGAGCTCGAGCCCGAGCTTGAGCTTTATAAATATAAACGAGCCGAGCTCGAGCTCTGGCAGGCTCGGGCTCGGCTCGTTTCCACCCCTACTTGTCATCTCTAACCACATACTTCGAACCCTCTTTATACTAAATTGATTAATTTTTGCCTGATGAGTAAATTTATTTACATTATTCTATGTTTATCACATTAGACTTAGATCAAATGAGAAGAAAACTTAAGATAATAAAGATGAGAAATAACTATATCACAAATTTGAGATGTATCAACTTGATTTAGATGCATTCGTAGTCTTAAAATGCATTATAATATGTTTTCTAGCTCAAAATTAGATATATACACATATATTAAATGCATTTCATTAAATTAGGTGACCCATGTATTTTCCGTCCTATGCGTGTCATTGCTACAAATGTGTTGCCAGTACCATTTTGCATCCTTTTCACTTCAAATTCATTTTTGAACTAATTAGGATGCATCTAAATGAACCGAGATGCATTTAATTCAAGTTTATGCATCTCAAATGTGTGGTTATGATAATTTCTCATTTTTTTCATTTTAAATTTTCTTCTAGCCGAATCGCTACCCACTAATATATTATTATATGTTTAGAGGATTAATAGAGATCCTAAAAAATGAAGTATACTGAACAATGCTTCAAAAAATTCTCTAAATATAAACATAGTTGAAAATGATTTTGACATGCTTCATTCTTTGAATATGAATGCCAGAAGGGTATTACAGAGGTATGCAATAGGCGCCGTCTTACAAGGTCTCAATTTAAAAGGCGTCACATTTTTGCTAATTTTGCACATAAATACGTATAAGATTAAACATATATTGCGAGTCATATAATTGAAGTTTATATGCAATTTCTTTTTAGTTTACAAATGTAAAAAAATCTATTTATTATTATTGCTTAAAGTTATCAAAAATCACGAGATGACCCTGATGAATGCAACGTGGTTTGCATACAACGGTTGAAGATGAGATGAAGATGTGAATTAAAAGAGTGAGTGGAAAATAAAATGATGTGATGCATAAACAGTAGTAGTACGCGGAGATTTCGATACGTCAAGGTTACACTTGGCCTGAGGAAAAAGTTGTAGTAATTTACATGGCATACAAAAGTATATGTTAAAGTGAAAGATAGAAACAAATATTTAATTAAAAGGCACATTAATGCAAAGAATGGTTCGCCACGTTTCTTGGTCTCAGCTAAAATGATAGTGGTTACTCATGTCCAAAATTATAGTATTCAGAGTCAAACTTTAATTTTGTAGTCATTCATTCATTACCGAGTGCATAGCTTTTACTTTTATCTTTAGATAATTCGAAAGTATAATACTAGCTAGAAGGTTTTTGTTTTTTTGTTAGTCAATGTTTGTTTTATTTTTGAGTGATACTGTGATAGGATGATATAATATGAATCCCAACGTATCACTTTTATTTTATAATACGTAGTAATTCATAAGGACAAAACTTATTTGTAATCCTAATTCTGACAGAAGGCTAAAGTCTAAATATATTTTAAAAATACTAGCAGGGTACCCGCGCGTTGCACCGGGTACCCTGAAATTAAATTTTCCGGTGAATCATGTATTTTAATTTATTATGTTCTTTTTAACAATAAATTTACGGATATCTAGAATTCCGTTTAGCTCGTGCTCGTTTGGGCTCGAACCCGTTTGGCCCGCACCCGTTCGGGCTCAAGCCCATTTGGCCCGTTGCCCGTTCGGGCTTGAATACTTGTATAATATGTTTTATTATTTGTATTAGTGACATTTAATGTAGGAATTGTGTTTAATTTGGTTGTACAATATGCTTGATAATTTCTATTTCTTATGTAAGGGATATTTTAATAACTGTATTAATTGTATTTATGAACCAGTTAATTAATTGATTACATTAAATAACATTATTTTTTTAATATATGCATTAAAGTGGCGTACATTATGCTTCTTGTCTTGTAAGTCTGAAAATTATGTGCATTAAAGTGGTGTACAATATGCTTCTTTTCTTTTAAGTCTTAAAAGATTACAAGCATTGAAAGTTATACTTGTAACAACCTATATTTTTTAAAAACACTTAAATTTCTAGCTTTTAGTTATATGTGTATGTATCTTATCTATTAGAGAAATGTTTTTGGTCTTAAACATTTTAATACTTCTAAATATAGATGTTCTAAATAGATTAGTATAGATTCATGAGAGAGAGAGAGAGAGAGAGAGAGAGAGCCTCGCTGCCTTATACAATGCATTTACACTGAACTTTTAAAAATTTAGAAATAAAAAGGTAAGTTACTCACATGCCAGTTAAGTTGTAATAATTAAACCAATTCTTTCCATGTAAATCAAAAAATGCAATTAATGAGTATTAATCAAACCAACAAATTACTATAAATACATATACATTTTAATTTAATGAACTAAAACTTCACTTTTTTAATTCACTCAAACATGTGCCTTAAAGACACATTTTAAAAATCCCTTTAACTAATACTGGAGATTAGTGATGTTTAAATCTTAAACTTTTATCAGTTTTTTGTTCAACATTTAAATTCCTTTTCTTTGCAGTACTTTTATTAGAATGATCACTACCAAATAATCGTTAGATCAACATCAAACTCGAGAAAAGAAATCCCAAAAAAAAAAAAAAGAAAAAAAAAATAGTTGACGCCATTTTAAACGAGTATTATGCTAGTATTGTAACATAAAGCAATCACCAATTTACACAAAGATTATGCTAATATTATAAGATAAAGCAATCTTCACAAGATTTGGGGACAACAATTGTAAAATTTTGACATTCCAAAGGGTGAAAATATTCTTTGAAAGAGTATTTTAGACTCCTTGTACAAATATTATTTGGCCCCAATAATTTCCAACTTTAATTCGCAAAGTAGTCTACTATTTACTTTTTGACACATGCTCAAAATTATTATTTGGTGTTAGATTGGTAGGTATGTCACTTTAAAGAATATAAGAATATAAATGGGGCTTCAATTTTTGTGTGTCACTGATTTAACTAATAGCAAAAATAAAACAAGTATTAATATAATTATAGTTCACAAAGATTGGTTAAATTATGATGGTGTTATAGGCATTTTATTTTTATTTTATTATTTTTTATTTCTTATTTTATTATTTTTTTTAACGACAAGTTAGTACAATACTAAGTTTGTTATTCGATTTTACAGTTACTTACCCCGAAGGTAGTCCAATTTTTGGGTACTTATGGTTTGGAGTCAGAGTTATCACACCCTACAATGAGTTTTACATTTTTATTTTCGTTATTTAGCTTTGTGTTTGTATTATTGTTTCCGTTTCTTGGCTTGGGTGTATCTATAACCCCGGGTTTTAAAGGAGCTTGTTTTATATGATGTTATAAAATTGTGTTACGATCACTTATGTTATACAACTTGGATGGTATCTTGTGCTCTTAAATTACCCCATCTTCGGCTAGAAATAAAAGTGCTTTAGGAACACGATAAAACCCAACAATTCTAATAGCATATGATCTTGAAAAGCAAGAATGTAAAAATATCGGTTTTTCGTGTTTTTTAGACTTACGTGTGTACTGGGTGTGTGTATATGCTTGCAAGCATTCAAAATGATGTTCGAATGGTCTTTTTCTAACAAGCTTTGTGTATATTCTTTAGTTTGTTTTGAGACTTTAAGTAGGCGATGCGTACGTAGACCCGTGAGAATTTTAATAACCTACCAATCGGGTGTAAATTGTAATGAATCTTTTCTTTTTTATTTGAACTTTGGTTAGAAAATGAGATGTGCATAAGGAAAGGTGAAAACTTTAAGATTATAAAATTTATACGGAGTAATGTAAGAAATTTTCTTTCGGAATTTTGATATAGTTACTTTCAGATTTGCAAAAATTTACATTAGCATTATCACTCTTATGATTATATGGTTTCATAAATCTCATCCTTAAGTTTCGTAAGTGTTGTAGTCGTTTCTGAAAATTGACTTTGATATATATATTTCCGCCTTATCAAAATATTTGATTTAGTTACACTTGTTTTGAAGCTAATGATAGAGCTAGTAACATGTTTTATATAAGAGGCATTAAAACATATAATTCTTACACATTTTAACTTTATGTATCTGTGAAGTACTTGTCAGTTATCACTACATGTACACCTTATGATCCTGTCAACCTTTATTGATTAAAGTTGTTTTTTGATCATAAATATAACTCATACAACTTATCATATATGATAGATTATTGCTAGATGTTCCCTAAACCCAATACCGTAGTAGGCTAATTTATAATTTGTTTCTTATTCAAAAGCGTGGAAGCTAAAGCCAACACAATTACACAAAATGATCAAAAAATATATTTCTAGATATTTAGCCGGAAAGAAGAGTATGTTTGGTAAAATTAGCTGTAAACTGGTAGTTGTAAGCTGATAACCGACAATTGTAGGCTATAAACTTATAGATGGTAGTGATAACTACAAACTACAGCTTTTTTGTTGTTGCATGAGGTAGTTGTAAATGTAATTCTATACTGTAGCGCAAAATGACATAAACGCCCATATATAGAAATTTGAGCAAGGGAAAGTAATTCATGCGCTATTTTTGCACGAATACAATGCTCGTATGTCATTTGAAAGTTCATTGTAAACTTAGCCACGTGAATTAGAAACAATAACATAATACAATAAATTTCGTATAACTATACCATAAAAGAAACAAATTCTTTTTCTATTGTCCATCTCCAAAAAGAAATTCAACTAAAAACTATATACAAACAAAGTTAGTGCATTCTCATAAGGGTCGAAGTTGGTATCCTTTGATTATCGGTGGAATTTATTTAGTTTTTATTCTTGGTTAATATCGATCTTTGAAATCTAAAGGCTATTTGTTGCAAACGATATGATGTTGGCGGGATTTGGGTGGTAAATTGAGAATTTCATATTTGGGTTCCTAAAAGTTAGTAGTTTAAACAAACATTCGATCTCATGTTTATTTGGCAAAAAGAAAAAATGTTGGGTTTAGATTAAAATTTTCAAAACGATTAACTATATGGGTAAGGTTATAGTTGAAATATATGAGTCTGCTAAACCGAACTCTCCAATTTCAACAAAATAGGAATTGTCACTTAATTATTATCATATTTTACATTTTTATCTAACAGAAAATATGTAATGATTCTATCTGAATGTACTTTAATACAAAAAAAAAAAAAAAAAAAAAAAAGTTTAAAAAAAATATATATATATAATAAATAAAAAAATAAAAGATAAAATACTCTCTTAACGGTTATAAAAAACTAATATTGTTAACACTGACTGCCTCTTATCGTCTCTTAATGTCTTAGAAAAAAACACACTTATTGGGCCAAACATTTAACCGCGTCCGAATTAATCAGATTAAGAGGTTGTCAACAGATATTTTTAGAAAAACAACACCAGCTTAGAGTCTCAGCATTACAGGGTGCATAACATTTTGTTGTATGGTGTAACTAATACGAGTAAAATTTATCAACGTTAAGTATCATCCTTTGTCCATCGACGTGTATAACATTGGTGTGTAATAAGTGAGTTGACTATGTCTTGACATGGTGGACAAAATGGATCACTTTGCAGTCATATCAAGTTAGTATTATCATCCTTTGTCTATCAACGACTATAACATTTGTGTGTAGTAACTAGTAAGTGAGTCGACTATGACTTGACATGGTAGATAAAATAAATCACTTTGAAGTCATATTAAGTTGACTAGTTGTTTTGGACACCATTTGGATACAACGTTTTTATTCACATGCAAATTAATAGTCATTTTCTATATACTGTTGGCGTGACAACCCGACCTCAAATGTGTCGAGAGCAGAAATTTTGTGCAGAAGACAAAAAATAAGGTCAACAAAAATGGAAATATTAATCACAAATAAATGATAAAAGGATTTGTGTCATGTCTGTGTTCATTTATACTCACTTCATTTCATAATAAATGTCCATTTTCAATTGTTAAAAAATTTAAAAAAAAATCAAACTGACTACATTATTCATCAATCAGATATCATTCTTACTCACTAATCTTATTTTAGGTTGAAAGGAGTTCATGTTTTCATATTTCTTTAGTATATTTAGGTGTAAATGCTTAGAAGATGGTTCCTTAGTCAAAACTTGGGCCTAGCAAAATGACCATAAAACTAACCTGAATGATAAACCGACTGAAACCGGGCCTAACTGAATCGAACTGAACCGACCTTATTTCGTCCGGTTTTCGGTTTTACTCGGTTCGGGTCAAAACACACTTATTCGGTTTGAGCTAGGTAAGACCCGACCTGAACTGAAATGACTTTATTCGGTTCGGTCTTGGTTTTGATAGCTTTTACTCGGTTCAGTTCTAGGTTCACGTTTTCCCTTTATTTAATTTTTATGCCGAGTCGTGTTTGACCCGTTGCTTAGCCCTAGTCAAAAGTCCGTTGACACATATATCTACTTACCAATTGGTACAAAACTTTAATTACCATGGATTAACATCTACACATTTTTCAACTTACTTTTTTTTAGAGCTAATAACATAAATCGTCGTTTACACATTTTTACCTTTCATCCTAAAACTTAAATAATTATATGAGAGTCATCCCCTATACTTGACCTTTTGACCAAACGACCGTTAGTTTATCACATTAACTCCATGCAAGTAAGGGTATTCAAAGGGTTGTGTTTGTTGTGGTGTGGTTCGAAATAATAGCAAAAAGAAAACCACAAGAAAACCAATGTTGTTTTGTTTGTAGAAAGAGGATTTGTGGCTGTGTTTTAAAGAGAGAAATGAGATGGTGTTTGTGAGGACTATGTTTTTAGTATCGAAAAAAATGAAGGCTTATGTATATGGATTAGATTTAGGTTATATGTGTAATAGTGTGATATATTAGGTTTATAAAAAGTGTCGAGTAATTCAAAAGAATTGGCGGATCGAGTCTTATTGCAAGATAAATATTGGGCTGGAACCAAGTAGCATAACAGATAAGATTGTGATAAAACTTGGGGCGAAATTTGTGAATATTTTGAGCTAACTATTGGGATGATATATTGGACTGCAATTTCGAATTGAGATGAAACCAGTGATAATTATGTGTAGATTTTATACCATTCAAATTGTAATGAAGTTTATTACACTGTTTTTTTTAGCTACTTGCGACTACAAGACACTATCAATTACTTTGATCCCCTATCTTCATATTTTATCGACTGATGCATCCATATTGTTACGGCATCACGAGTGCATTAATATTTTTATATGAAAGAGTTTGTTATTGTTTAAAGATATTACAACAAAACTAATCTCTTTTTTTCTAAAGTTACGGTAAACATATAATAAAATAATATAGTTCGTCAAAAATTTTAATCAAATGATACTCGCCGCCGCAACACTAGTAAGTACATGTATACATTGCGGATGTTCTAAATTAGATCTCGCCATTATGATTAAGGAAATTTAAATAAGATTTGAACCTATACCTGGATTATTTATGTTTTATTTTTTCTTAGCGAATTCACCCTATTGAAAAACCACAATCTAAAAACCATACGAGTGTGTGTGAATATATAAATATAAAATAAGAATCAGGGGAAATGGAGGTCGTTTTCAGATAGTAGTATGATAAAGCACAAGTCAATTTAGGTTTCGATTATGTGCACATGGCACGACTTTGGTTCAAATGCGACTGCTCTCACCCTCCAACTCATGTAAAAAAGCATACATCTTAATCATAACATCTGAATTAAAAAACCCAAAATATTTGAACACCCTACAACTATCATCTTGATAAAGATTTTAAAAATGAAAATGGTTACTCTTCCTAGTTATTCGGTTACTTTAGCTGTTTAGTTGTTTTTTTGTTATGATGAGATTTGTAGCTTATCTTTTGGGCATGTGCCAACAATTACTGACCTGAAGTTAAGGACGCATCCGTTATATATATTCGAACAATGGAAACAAAGAGAGAATTTGCGTTAGCCATTGTGTTGGGTGAGTTTGGTGATTGAGAGGTTTTTCTTAGTATTTTCTGATGTTTACATTTTGATGTCCGTGTTTGGTTTTAGCACAGTAGTAGGTTGTACAGTTAGTCCGTTGTGTGTAAGTTTATATGGTTTTGTTAACATCATAAGAGCATCATATGCAGCGATTCAAGCCAAACTGCCATATCAACAATTTTCCATTTCATTTTTTGATGAAAATGTGAATATATATATTACGAATCAACTACATCTCTTTACAAAACAACTACAAGTATAAATTTTGGACATACCCAAAACCGTAACTAATAGTAAAACAAATAAAACTATATACTCTTCTATGTAGCTATACAAATACAATTCTCTAAAACTTCATATCCATAATGTGACTAGTATCAACAGAATCACTTATCACAATCTACATTCACCTATACTCACCATAACATTCTACCTATCGACTACATTTCCTCCTAATTCCACAGACCGTATCATTAGTGCAGTCACACATCCTCACACATAACAGTATAGGAGTAGAATTAGTAGGCATCATCAAAGGCAAATGCTTCATTACATGATTACATCACTATTGGGCAGCCTAAAATGGAGACTACATTCCCATCCACTAAGGTACCTTTACTTAACTTGCAGCCCTACTCACAAGTCAAGCAACCATACACATACTATTAGACATGCATCATCATCCATTCTAACCAACAACAATATGATTTTCGAACCATCCTCCTTTGGCAGTGCAAGGCTAGGACCAAGAAGAAGGCTTATCTTTCACGACTCTCTATTCCTAACACACCAAAAAAACACCCTCCCGGTAACTCAAGCCAAAATCCTACTTTTGGGACTAACCAATTCAAACCAACTAATTTAAGGTTGTCGTTAGCAAAACCTATTTTTAAATTCAGCTACGGTTATATTAGTGCCGACGTAATATTACGTCTTCAGTTTTATCAATATGTTATAGTATATTTGTGTTTCATACGGAGAGAATGAGACAATAAAAAGGAGAAAAGAGTCATTTAAAAGGTCAAGCAAAGACTAGCGAACGATAAGAACCGTGCATCTAAATATCAAAAAGTGTAAAAAGCAAAATTTGACTTTCGCCACAATTATTAGTAATTGAAGTTATATGAACAATCAAATCCAATATACGATATCTATCAAATAAAATAATTTTAAGATTCAAAAGAATGAAAAGATATATGATTCTTCATTATCATTTATAAATAAAGCACACGTTAATCTCTAAATAGTATTGATCAAGATTTGGATGAACTTAAAAAACGCAAATTTTATGGATTTAGACATTGAGTATGGATCTAGTGAGAAGAATTATTAAAATGAGAAGAGTGAGAAAAAATTGTGTCCACATATTTTAAGTAAGGAAAGAGAAATAATAGGGAGATGCATATATTTTTGTGAGTGCATCTAATATTTGTGGTTGTGGTTTCTTCTCATTCTTCTTTCCAATTATATTTTAATTATATTTCTCATTTGATCCTTACTCTTTAGACATTTAGCTTACTTTCCAATGGAATCAGCCAAAATTGCAGGTACAAAAGTAGATGATTCGCAAACAAGATAAATGTAGCACTAATAAACAACATTTGATACACGGTATAACTGTTTATAGAAGGTTACGTGCCAACCAAAACTGGATATGCGAGAAGCACCTCCACTATAGAAAAATACCCGAACATTTAAACGTAATGTCTTCATTGGCGTTGCTAAAATTTCGGACCCACAAATTGAGGTTTTTAGTTTCATGCACAAGCTTTAGAAGGAGACATGTCGTACTCATTTTCCCACAAATTTACGTTTTTAGTTTCATGCACAAGCTTTAGAGGGAGACATGTCGTACTCATTTACCTTGGACATTTGTACCTGAGTCGAATATAGAAAATTAGTTTTCTCCTAAATTGTGTAGTTGCTTGATTATCTTAGTCTTTCCGTTAGACATTTTGCAAAAAAGTTACAAATATTTGAAATATAGGTAGATGGTCGGTTCTCATAAATTCACACAAGAAACGTTCGTGTAATTGACTCAATAGTCAATAACCAAATCACCAATGATGACAAAAACAAAACGTGAAAACCCTCATAAACTTTGGATAAACGTAAAATGTTTACTTTATGCCAAAAAAAATAAAATGTTTTTGCCACTATTATACAGAATCTTTCTTTTCTGACAACTATATAAAACACAACGAAATGTCGTATTTCAGTTATTCCTTTTTAAAAGCAAACCAACTACGATGTATACACTACATATCAATCTCACATGTCGTAACCAGATTTGAAACATCGTAACCATCTTTGAAACAACTATCATTTTACACGATATAAGACTAATGCTAATGGTAACCATAACTTCACCCAAGCAATCCCGCCACCTCAGCGCCACCTCAGCTTTTTCTCTCCACAACTCCACCCCAACCATAACTAGCTAGTGGTGACCAAAAAAGCAACCCCATATATATATATTTTTTTTTTAAATTAAAATTTCATTAAAATTTTTGCTTTGCACTATAGATAATTCAATAGCGAGTAACATCATTTCACACAACGTGACAAATTTATAATTTTGGCATAAAAGTAAAATAAAAACAATCAACAGTTCCTCCTTCTTTCATCACAACTACCCTGAAACAATGTGACGTCATCTATAACTGAAACTTTGAAAAAGTTGCTTGGCGACGCGTCGCTTGTGGCTTGGCTAGGGAGGGAGACGTGTCAATTTCGTCGGTTGTGGTCAATGGGCGACGCCCATTAGCATTAGCCTAAGGTATCATATGGCTATGCCACAAAGCCTTTAGTACATTACAATTATACAAAGAGAAGGAAATTCTGACATTTATTCTCTTTTTAAAAAAATTAAATTATTTATGATACATGTTATGCGAAAAACAAGTACACATCAGTATAAATACATACGTTGTTCAAAAAAAATATAAATACATACATTGACTACTAACAAGGGTGTAGATTATCTCCTATAGCTCGTTACAAACATAAAGAAATTTAAATTAGTAGCAGGAATTCCGTTGATTGCAGTAAAAATACCCTAATGATCGAACCATGTGATAAATATATGTAAAATGTACTTCGTACTAAGATGTAACATGTAGGAGAATTGCATATCCTTTCAAAAGTGAATAATTGCATATATATCTTTCGTACAAGTTTTATATGCATATGATACAATGATTTTTATGCATGTTTTGGATATATATGCAATTTTGCATCTTTGGAGAGATAACATGTAATTTATACAAAATAGTCGATGGTTGTAAAATGATATCAAATTCGTCATCTCAACTCCAACATGTTCATTTCTTATTACATAAGTAAATTATGCTTTCAAGCATCAAATAATTTTATCGCCTTTCATTTTTATACTTAAGAAAATATAATCAAAATTTTAAGTTATCTATAAATTTAAAATTGTAACCAAAACTTAATTAATTATGATTAAAAGACATTAGTTTTTCAATTAGCAAAACTAAATGATAATAATGTAGACATTCATATTTGTAACATTCATTGTTTTAAGTCAAAAATTTTCATTATTAGCTTAA
>LBNU01031186.1:43121-64009 GCA_014162995.1 Artemisia annua | reverse complement strand
GGCTACTAAACCCTTAACAAGCTATATAATAGTTTGATCAGAGTATATCGATCCAACACTTTGGGCTTACCTTTTTATTATCAAGACTTGATGTAAAGTTAAATTTTTAATCTAATGTATTTTAACGGAACATGTATTCCGTTCTTTATTTCCTTGTGTTTTGATTTCTAATTAGTAGCACCCCATGACCCGAATGCTCCCGCTGTACCGATTTTGGGGGTGTTACATATTGGCATCAGAGCCTATGTTATAGAGAACTAGGTACATATAAACCCTAAACTATAACCGCTTTTTACAAAAACAAGTCCCTATGACCGCCACTCGCCTGCCTGCCTTGCTTGCCAATTTAATTGCAGTTTACTTGTTTTATCTATGCATTATTTTCCTGATAATTTACTCTACTTCATGTACTATACATACTCGACTTACGCTACTACCTATAAGCATTTTCTATATATACTTATACATATTTACCGTACTTGTCACATCATTTCGCCTTTCCTCCACTAGTTTAAACCCCCATACACTACTTGTGATAAGCCTATCGTGTACCAGTTTATATTTCCAGATTTATGCCCTCCTTTACGTAAACTCATTATTCGACCCCGAATTTGAACACTCACCTCATTCCACAAAAATTTATTATTCAACTCAGAGTTTAGAAACTCCTCTTATTCCTTCGAAACACTTGCTATGCTATCGAATGGAAAACCCGCCGACGTATCTGATCACGACCCAAAATTATCACCAATTAACATGTCGCCTCAAAAAATCTATTCTTAGAACACATTTTGATGCGTCTCACTTTTTCCTTCGCCTTTTGAAGGAACATGTCGCTTGAGAAACAAGACCTACACACCGCAGTCATGAAGCAATTCATAGCCCAGCAAGTTGCAGAGACAATTGCTGCCTACAAAGCTAGTGGAACTACAGTCAGAGTTAAGCCCACGACTTGTGGATACTCTTGCAAGGAGTTTATGGACAGTAAGCCCCACACCTTCAGTGGAAATGAAGGTGCGGTGGAAATGTGCAGATGGTTCAAAAATGTGGAATCACTACTTCAATGTGGAAACTGCCCCGAGGAGGACAAAGTCAAGTTTGCTACTTGCACGTTTCAAGGACGTGCCCTGGTATGGTGGAATGCTTATGTCCAAGCAGTAGGAGTCGACATCGCCTACTCAACCCCTTGGAATGAACTGAGAAACATGATTATCGCAGAATACTGTCCGAGGAGCAAATTCCGAGCAATGGAAAAGGAAATATGGGAGTTGACTATGAAAGGAGACGATGTCATCGGATACACCACCCGCTTTTGCGAACTGGCACTACTATGCCCTACTATGACAGAATTCAAGCATGAGAAACTTGAAAGGTATATTCAGGGACTCTCCCAGGAGATCCGAGAGGGTGTCGCCTCACTCAAGCCTACTGTTATGCACGAAGCCATCAGTATGGCGCATGATATATGAGGCCAAGTTGTGCAAGCTAGGATTGCTCGAGGTATTAACAATGACAACCACCACAACAAAAACAACAAGAGGAAACTATGGGACAGTAAAGGTAACGACATGGTTCAGCAACCCCTCAGAAAACCAAGATCGGCTGAAACTTGCAATGCCGAACCCAGTGACAGGAAGGTTTATGCTGGGAAGTTACCAATGTGTAGTCATTGCAAACTACACCACAATGGGCCTTGCACCATGAAGTGCCACAAATGCCATAAGGTTGGACACCTGGCTACAGAATGTAGGTCCAAAACCTCTGCGAAAGCAAAGACAGTGTTAGGAAACTATCAGAAGGTTGGTGTGACCTGTTATGGGTGTGGAAAGAAGGGGCACTACAGAAACAAGTGCCAGGTATGAAAGAACCAAAAAACCGCGGAGCAAGAGAAAACAGGACCCGAACGTGATGTCAGGAAGTTGACTACCTCACATAACGAAACCTAAGTTTAGACACTCTTAAGTTGTATTCCCATGAGATTTTATTAGTACTTTCTTGTAAACCTCGTCGTATTGTATGGATTTGGTGTACGTTTATCTTGAGTTGTAAGCTTATTTGACTCACAACTATCTGCAATCACATATCCACTAGATGTATCAATCGTCGCCATTGCACTACTTATCTAATAAATCACCTTGTTACATTTTGCAAACTATTTTAATTCCCGGGTAATAAACCAATTTGTGGCCTTACTACTATTCCATAAACCAGCAAACGATTTCTCTAACACCTTGTAATCTATGTTACAATCATCCTACCAGTTTTACTATCGTCTCATAAACTATTTTACTCCCTTGTGAGCTACTTTAGTCATTAACTCATAAAACAATAAACTCTTTTACTCTACAAACTAATTCGTGGGTACCTCACAAACCATTTTATTACTATCCTACGAAAATACTTTGCTATTAATTTCAGACCAAACTACAACTTTCCTACTATCTTTCAAATAATAAGGTGTTTTCCCTGTTACCCTATAAACTGTTTACAAAACATTTTTACAGGCTAGTTTATTTCAACATAATAAAATAAAATTGCTACCTTGCTACTATTTAATAAACCAAGAAAAGTTTTCATTAGCACCTTGTGAGCTACGTTGCCAATACCCCACAAGTTTTAATATTTTTTTTTATATAAACTACCTTGCTTCCATGAAAACCACTGTAGCCACTGATTTATAAAACAATAAAGGGTGCTGCTATCACTCTACAAACCGTTTTACAAACAGTTTTATAACCTATTCTGCAATCACCCTATGTACTATTTACTTATTCGGGAGGTATATTTTGTTGAAACCCCGCAAACTGAATAACCGATATATTATTTCAACCAAACTCAGCATTGCATCGTCAGACCTTAATTATACAAAGCCTGATCACCTATGTATAATTCAGGTAGGACCATGTTATGCTAGGAATGGTTGCCTTAAAAATCTTTGCCAAAAGGAAAATTTCCTGTTCTGTTTCGAGAAATCAAAAACCCGCGTGTGTGAGTACATAAAAGTAGTGCAAAATAATGGCATCCGTACTAGCAAACACCGTGACCGATTGGACCCCAACACAATCTTACCATTTAAAATCAGCCTCGTCTCGCATACTATTCCAAACCGAATGGACAAGTTACCCCACTAGCCATCATGAGGCAACTTACCGAAGAGCATAGCCATGATCATTGGGATTACCTACGATTACGACCTTAGGGTTTTGTACGAAACCCACAACGCCTACTAAAATACGCCAATTCTTAGGACTTGCTGGTTACTACAGAAGGTTTATTGAAGGGTTCTCGAAAATAACAAAACCCTTAACTAAACTAGCCCAGAAAAGTGTGAAGTTCGACTGGGGAGATAAGGAAGAAGAAGCCTTCCAACTCCTTAAGGACAAGTTGTGTAGTGCACCTATTTTGGCCCTACCTGAAGGTAGTGAGGAGTTTGTAGTTTACTGTGATGCTTCACACAAAGGCTTGGGAGCCGTTCTCATGCAACGAGAAAAGGTGATAGCGTATGCATCTAGACAACTGAAAAAGCATGAGAAAAAAAAACTACACCACACACGACTTGGAGTTGGGATCAGTCGTGTTTGCACTTAGAATTTGGAGACACTACCTCTATGGAACCAAGTGTGTAGTCTATACCGACCACAAGAGCTTACAACATATTCTTGACCAGAAGGAGCTCAATATGAGACAACGTCGGTGGTTAGAGCTACTCAGCGACTATGATTGCGAGATAAGATATCATCCCGGCAAAGCAAACGTAGTAGCAGACGCTCTTAGTCGGAAGGAGCGACCAAAACCGCTGAGAGTACGATCGTTAGGTATGATAATCGTTTCACCCATTCCATCGAAAATCCTTGAAGCTCAAGTCGAGGCACTCAAGGAAGAGAATAGACCCAATGAGAAGATATACGGCATGCCAGAAAATGAAAATGGGTTCATTAAGAGATCAGATGGGATATTGTGTTTTAAGGACAGAAGTTGGGTCCCACTATACGGGGGGATACGTGACCTCATTATGCACAAAGCCCACAAGTCTAAATACTCTATCCATCCAGGAGCCGATAAGATGTACCTCGACCTGAAGAAACTGTACTGGTGGCCCAATATGAAGGCTGACATTGCAAAGTATGTCAGTCAATGCTTAACTTGCTCAAAGGTTAAAGCCGAACATCAAAGACCATCGGGTTTGCTTGTACAACCAGAAATTCCCGAGTGGAAGTGGGAACGCATAACAATGGACTTCATCACTA
Source organism: Artemisia annua (assembly GCA_014162995.1). Lineage (NCBI taxonomy): Eukaryota > Viridiplantae > Streptophyta > Magnoliopsida > Asterales > Asteraceae > Artemisia > Artemisia annua. The sequence goes on along the minus strand of LBNU01031186.1, from coordinate 59,762 downwards.
AGCTACCCAAGACATCAAGAGGCTGCGACATTATTTGGGTAATCGTTGATCGTCTATCCAAGTCCGCTCACTTCTTACCAATCAAGGAGAACGACAGCATGGATAAACTTGCACGGCTATACATAAAGGAGATAGTTGCCCGACATGGTGTTCCAATTTCTATTATCTCTGATAGAGATAGCCGATTCACATCGAACTTCTGGAAATCACTTCAAAATGCTTTGGGGAGCAACCTTGACATGAGCACTGCATATCATCCCCAAACAGATGGTCAAAGTGAAAGGACCATTCAAACCCTAGAAGACATGCTGCGAGCATGTGTGATAGATTTTGGAAATGGTTGGGATAGGCATTTGCCACTAGCCGAGTTCTCTTACAATAACAGCTATCACACTAGCATTAAAGCTGCACCATATGAAGCACTTTACGGTCGGAAGTGCAGGTCACCTGTTTGTTGGACCGAAGTCGGAGAAAGTCAAATCATGGGTCCTGAACTAGTACAAGAGACCACGGAAAAGATCGTGCAAATCAAGAATCAATTACAAGCGGCTCGTGATCGCCAAAAGAGTTATGCAGATAAAATATGAAAACCACTTGAGTTTCAAGTTGGAGATAAAGTCATGCTTAAAGTTTCACCATGAAAAGGCGTGATCCGTTTTGGAAAACGTGGGAAGTTGAACCCCCGTTACATTGGACCTTTCAAAATTCTCGCAAAAAATCGGACCGGTAGCCTACCAACTCGAGCTACCACAAGAACTCAGCTCTGTACACAACGTGTTTCACGTGTGTAACCTAAAGAAGTATCTCTCGAACGAAACTCTTGCGATTCCTCTTGAAGAAATACAAGTCGATGAAAGACTCAATTTCATTGAGGAACCTGTTGAAATCATGGATCGAGAAGTCAAACGGCTTAAGCAAAGTCGCATTCCTATCGTCAAAGTCCGTTGGAACTCTCGAAGAGGTCCTGAATTCACGTGGGAGCGTGAAGACAAGATCAAGCGTAAATACCCTCATCTTTTCTCAACTACACCGAGTAACTCTAACTGAAAACCGAGGATGGTTTTCTTCTAATGCGGGAAGGCTGAGACAAACGGTAATTTTTCCTCTAATATTTTAATAATAAGTGCCATTTATTAATATTGGACAACTTTGGCTAAGCATACTCGAGTTTATAAAACTATTTCGGGAAGCGAACCCGAACACTATGTCTACAGTAAACCACTGCTACGTTTACTTTCGTCAAGAAAATATGAAAATATTACTTGATGACTATACTGGTAAATATTTACCGAACTGACAATTTATCTCGAGCACAGCACGACACGTGTACTGACAGTGTTTTAACTACGGCAGTCACCAATACTTTATAAACAGTATTATATATATACATTCTTATACTACTTTTAGAAAATATTTTTTTTCACCCTTGCGTAAGATCGAATAACTGCGGGTACAGCACAACTCAACAAAACACGGAGTGCACAAAATACACACCTTAAAAGTCTACACTATTAATAAAAATGCTGCTTCTTCCCATTCACTTAATTATACATAAAAAAAAGAAAGAAAAGAAAATGTATAAAAAAATAAAAAAAATAAAAATAAAAAGGATAACGTTATATTAATAGCCACCTCCCTCACTCCTCCCAAAAACGCGTTTTCTACTCTTCCTCTCTTTCTCTTAATCCCAGAAACCCTTCTCCCAAAAAAAATCAAGAAACCCTAAAATCTAAATCAATAACCAAGAAAAGTGGTGTGAACAAAGGGGTAGCCCTCGAAATTATGCCTCCAAATACACCCTTGCACGCCAAGGAGGAGCAGCCACTTTTCCCTCTCCCAAGATCAAGTCACGAGATGATTTAAGAAGACCCAAAGTTTTGTAATTAAACCATTTTTGGTTAGTATCAAATATTGATACTCAAAAGGTAGGGTTAGGGTTTTCCATTTTGTTTTCTTTTTATCCCTTCTTGGTGTAGATTGCATCGTAGACTCGGATTGGATTCATCTTGTTGTTATCTCTTTCAAAAGAATTGTAAGAATCTTGAACCCTAATTTTTATAACTCGTTAATTATTATGTTATTGATAGGGCTTTTGTAATTTAGGTGGAATATAGGTGATTGGTATAATTTAATTTGAAGAAAATTGAGATATGAATTGTTAAAAAAAATTATTAGGGCTTGTTAATATTTTTTTTTTTTTTTTGTGTTGATAAAGCTTTGATGTAGATGAAATTGTTATTGAAATATGATATTGTATATTTTTTCCTTGTTCTTGCTGTCGACTTGAAGAAATACATACACGATATATTTTTTTTTTCTTTCTTCTGCTTCTACGAAAACAATGGGAACCCATCAGTAAATAATGATTTGGTTTTTACTAGTAATTGGTACATAGAATTGTTGAGGCTTAAATTTCATGTGCTTGTAGTATAAATTTTGTTTTTCACCAAAATGGAGTAGTTCTTTGTTTTGTGAATATACTCCTTCTTGTTTTCCTGAGAACCAATATGATCTAAACTGGCTAAATTTTGATGTGGGTTGGAAATACAAATTCAAGTGACTAAACATATTTTTTTTTGTGGTATACGAGATGCAGTTGGGCCACAGCCCAACTCGCGGCCCAACAATAACGACCCAACCCTCGGCCAAACATAAACACAGCCCAACCCACGGCCCAAAATAAAATGGACCCCTCGGCCCAATAACATTCCAAAAGGCCCAACTCATATAATATTTTAGAGGCCCATTTAAATCCGGAGTAATACTTATAAATCGGTTTAACCGTAAAGTTACATATATAAATGTATACACCTAAACAAAACACGAAGCTCACGAGGTTATTTAACGGACTAATAAGTTGTTTTACTCGACCACTATTATCGACACATCTTTGGAACATGTACAAAAGGATATTACGAAACCAAACTTACCACTAAAACTCGTATACGAGACATGTCCGATTTATCAACTATATATATATATATATATATAACTAGCATTATTTTTCTTAACATAATTTACTTTTCTTAACTAGCATTATTTATCAGCTATATACATATATACATATATGTATACGAGAAGTCCTGTATATAAATTATTTAAAAAACAAAAACAAAAACAAAAACAAAAACAAAAACAAATAAACTTTTAATTATGTACACTATATAAAATTTGCTTACTTGTTTGCCAAACTCAACCATTAGTACATATCGGAATATTTATATATGAATAAGGTTAACAAATTCTTTGATGATATTAGCACATAAACAATTAATGCCTATCGATGTTATTTCTTTTGCACCTCATTTTTGACTAATAACGAATCATGCGTTTTAACCTCATCATATAAGTTTACACGTAACTAAATTCGTATACTTCTATAAACCTAGACCAACAAAAATTCCTAAACCTTTTAAAATTTATTTGAATAACGTTTATTCTTAAATTGTAATTGTAAACTATATACTGCCGTACTATTCTAGGTCACGTGTCGGTGCCGCTCACTATCACTATTTGATTTTTCATCATCAAAATACTATTTGCTAAGGTGAGTTTATAGCCCCACTTTACTTATACTTGTTTTACAACTATGGGGTGAGAAACATGCAAACTATTTTTCTAGACCACTATTATATTTCTATTTTTCCAAACTATTGCGTAGTTAGCCTAAGCTCCCGAACCCACTGTCATGCCCATTTTCATGAACCGTTAGTTCCTGCTAGGAAGCGCGATTGATATAAATAGATCTATTGGGGATGACTTCCCCCGTTCGGTTGGCCAGACGGGTCAATGCGGGCATATACCAAGTCGGATTACGAGTGTATTGGGTTAAACACTCGCTATGGGCCCTGATTATTATATTTATGTGCTATATGGTAGCGCACTGAACTGTCTAGCTTCGGTTACATGAACTTAGTGCTAGCGCGATAGACTATTTAGTATGACATTATACGTGTTGTAATGCTCGTACTCAAAACTATTTGGTCCACACTGATTACTAAACCTATAGACTCACCAGCTTTTTGCTGACTTTTAGCATATTTTTCTCAGGTGTTTGAGCTGGCAAGGTATGGCAAGACGTTGGTCACAAAACTATTTACCGAAGTGTTTTCACACAATGATATGACTTGTTTTTATGGGACCATTAAACTTTGGGCTTACCTTTTTATTATCAAGACTTGATGCAAACTTAAATTTTTAATCTAATGTATTTTAACGGAACATGTATTCCGTTCTTTATTTCCTTGTGTTGTGATTTCCAATTAGTAGCACCCCATGACCCGAATGCTTCCGCTGTACCGATTTTGGGGGTGTTACAAAAAATAACTTCTTTTGTTTTGTGTCGACAATAGAACCTAAGATGAAAGTTGGATTATGGCTATGCAAGAAGAATTAAATCAATTCAAAACAAATAATGTTTGGGAACTAGTACCAAATCCTAGTAATGTGACTATAATAGGAACCAAGTGGGTTTTTAGGAATAAATTAGATGAAAATGGAATAGTTACTAGGAACAAAGCTAGGTTAGTCGCCCAAGGTTATAATCAACAAGAAGGAATTGATTATGACGAAACTTATGCCCCCGTAGCTAGATTAGAATCCATTAGAATCGTTTTAGCTTATGCCTGCGCCCTAGACATTAGGTTATACCAAATGGATGTGAAGAGTGCATTCCTTAACGGTTTTATCAATGAGGAGGTATATGTGGTACAACCTCCAGGATTCATTGACTTCGCAAAACCTGATTATGTTTATAAACTAAAGAAAGCCTTACATGGTCTTAAGCAAGCTCCAAAGGCTTGGTATGATAGTCTTAAGGCATTCTTAGTTAAACATAATTATTCCATAGGAATGGTAGACAACACTCTCTTCACTAAAAGAAGTAACCCACATATTAACATTGTTCAAATATATGTTGATGACATTATATTTGGCTCAACTTGTCAAGAAATGTGTGATGAATTTGCCAAAATCATGCATGATGAGTTTGAGATGAGTATGATGGGAGAACTAAACTTCTTCTTAGGACTACAAATAAAACAATTAGAAGATGGAATACTTTTTAACCAATCTAAGTACATTATGGAAATGCTTAAGAAATTTGGCCTAGAAGACTCTAAACCACTTAAGACACCTATGTCTACGAAAATTAAACTCACAAGAGATGAAGAAGGTGAGTCCGTAGATAACACTAAGTATAGAGGAATGATAGGAAGTTTACTATACTTAACGGCAAGTAGACCCGATATCATGTATAGTGTTTGCCTTTGTGCTCGCTTTCAAGAGGATCCCAAAACCTCTCACCTAGAAGCGGTTAAGCGTATCTTCCGATACATTAAAGGCACTATACACTTAGGATTATGGTATCCTAAGGGATCCGGCATAGAAACCATTGTCTATGCGGATTCGGATCATGCGGGAGACTACGTAGATAGAAAGAGCACTAGCGGTATTTGCACGTTTATGGGATGTTGTTTAACATCTTGGTTTTCGAAGAAGCAAACCGCTCTTGCTATTTCTACCACCGAAGCCGAATACGTAAGCGCTGGAAAGGCATGTCAACAAGCACTATGGATGAAACAAGCTCTCGTAGACTATGGCATTAGGTTAGAAAATATCCCCATTATGTGTGATAACAAAGGAGCTATAGACTTAAGTAAGAATCTCGTTCAACACTCTAGGACTAAACATATAGAAATACGCCATCACTTCCTTAATGTACAAAAAGGAAACATCACTATAGAAAAGGTAGCTTCGGAAGATAACATAGCCGACATATTCACTAAGCCCCTTAAGCGTGAACTATTTAACCACTTGCGTTTAGGATTAGGAATGATGGAACAAATTGATTGAATTTTCTTGAAAAATCAAAACTTTCTGAAATTTTCAAAATTCTGGACACTTTTTAGTGTCAGATGGGCGTACCCCTTAAATATATAAGGGCGGCCCCCTTAAAATTAAGGGGACCGGCCTCTATTTAAGGGGGCCGGCCATCTGATGGTAAAAAGTTCTTTGTTTTTCTTTATTTCTTCTCAAATCTGAGTCTAGGATTCTGTTTTGCACAAAATTAGGAATTGAGATATTTTGTTTGCATAATTATTCTTTCAATAAAAACCTCAATTTTTTTTCCAAAACATTCTCACGATTAGGAAAACTCATTGTTGAATAATGATAAAAACTTTTTTTCTAAAATCATGCACAATAGTCTTACTCACGTTATCTATAAGTATATAATCTAATGTATACTTATATATAACATTTAGAAGTAAGCAAATTTAATTCAAGGAGACTAAAAGATTGTTTCTTAGGATTATTATTAGTTCTTCATAAGAGTCGAAGCAATCTTTACTCCACATTCGTTTCATATAGGCACACACTAGAACAAAATTAAGAACATCATGGTCACATTTGTTCCATCACTAGTTAGCCACTAATAGGTGCCTTCACTTAAGATAAGTTGCCTTAGGTTCCTTTAATTGCTTAAATGTTTATTTGCCTTGAAATGCATGCTTAATTATATTTATATGTTTAATTGCTTGCATGTATGCTTTTTATGTAAATTAGACTATGAAAATGCTTGCCTAGTTGCCTAAAGAGTTGGTCTTGCCCAAAACCAAACCCCAAACTAACACCTTTCTGGAAATACTTTACCAAAAACCCAATTCTGGCAACCTGGATCCTCAGACTAGGGCGGCCCCCTTAAATCTAAGGGGCGGTCCCCTTAAAATTAAGGGGACCGGCTAGCAATTAAGGGGGCCGGCCATCTGCTGGACAAGGGTTACTGTTTGCTTTCTGCTTTTCAGCCCATTTCACCCTATTTTGATTCCTCATTTCCCTGAATTCATAAACACCTTTTGTTAATCAAATCCAACATATATTCTCCTTCCATAAACACAAAATCATCACACTATAAATGCCTCCCATCATCACAAATCATTGCTCATTCATCCAAACATGTCATCTCCCAACAACCAAAAACCCAAGTTTTCAAGAGTTGCTAAAATCTCTGTCAAACCCGTACGGAGAAGAAAGCTTGATACTTGTCAAAAATCATCATCAATAAATGATGTTGTCCCTAGCCAACTAATACCCAAGCCTTCAAACTACCCAAATAATACCACTCTTCTACATCACCAAGACAACCTCACAATAACACTCACCAATAAAATTCCACCTTCACTCATCTCGTCTCTACCAAATGATCCCTTTGAGGAAGATGCTCAATTTCAAAACAACCATCATCACTCTCATCCAAACATGAATCAAATGACTCATGACCAAACCACAAACCCAAATCAAAATCCAACTTCACCATCATCACCTACCTCCGAGCATGCAAAGTTCGTTGATGAGCTCAAGGAAGCTCATGAACTTAATGCTCTTCTTGCGTTGCACCTTACTCAACGCAATTTGGATCAACAAACCACATCCTCCAATTCATCACCATCAAATCATTTGTTCCATCTTGAGAATCATGTCAACAATTGCATTTGTTGTACATTTCTCCAAGAACAACATCTTGTTCTCAATGAACGTCTCACTTGGATTGAGCATCTACTTACTAAAACATCATCAACATCACCACCACCTGATCCTTCCACTCCATATCCATCACCTTCCAACCTCTAAATGCATCCTCCATGCCCCTCAATAAAATCACCAACACCCTTTTGTTACCCATGCAAGACCTCTCATGATAGCATCTTAGTACTTTCTTAGTGTAGTTTCCTAAGAAAAGCATATATGTATGCTATTGTACTAGATTCTGTGTTTAGCATAATCATGCTTAATAAATTTATTAATGGATGTTTTGTTTATGTCATGACTTTTAATCTATTGTCTTGCTTTCATCATAACTTTTATGATTTGCTCTATATGTATGAATTCTATATATATATATATATATATATATATATATATATATATATATATATATATATATATATATATATATATATATATATATATATATATATATATATATATATATTGTGCTATCTAAATATTTTTGCAAGCATTCCATCTCTCAATTTCCTTTATGACCTCAAACCGAGGGGGAGATACATCAAGGGGGAGCTCCAAGTATATCGGGATAACCTTTTTGATGCTAACAAAAAGGGGGAGAATTGATATAATCTCACCATAATACTTGTATATATACTAATTTTTGTTTAATGAGTTTAGATTTTGTAATCATCAAAAAAGGGGAGACTGTTGACATAAATAATGCATAAAAACGTTATTTATATTTTTCGATATCTCTACGTTTTGATGATCACAAAATGTAAAATCATTAAACGTAAGATTACTACGTAAACAAGTATTAGGCTAGTTTATATCATTATATCCAACTTAATCACTTAAGGTATGAATATACAAGTGCTTAATACATCTCATGATAAACATATTAATTATTACAAAGTTTATTTAAATATATAAACATATTATATATTTTTGATAAACACTTTTGGTAATAAAGAAAATTTTTTTAAACATACTAAATATATGAATTCAAATTTTTAACCAAAATCAGTTAGTTTTTCACCAAATAAACTTTTCCCACTAAAAGACAGAACTTCTGACTGTTACAGCTGGGCGGCCCCCTTAATTTTAAGGGGGCCGGCCATGAATTAAGGGGGCTGGCCATGCTCCTCTGTCAGAATCTGTCAGAAATTTTTTCCTATAAATACCACCTCAAACCTGGTATTTTTCTCACCTCTTGCACGAAAATTTTCAGATCTAAATGTCTCTAAACATCTTCTAAAACCCTTTAACCATTTGATTATTAATCTTTGTTTCAAGTGATTCAATCCCTCATCATCCATCCTCATCCAAAGTGCAAGAGAAGAATACTCCTTCAACCTCAAGTTTAAGTAGTATTGTACATTTGTTGTGTATATTGTGTATAGCATTTGTGAAGTAGTGTTGTGTTTATAGTAAGTAGTTCTAGGAGAGCTAGTTGTGAATAGAAGTTGGGTAGAGAAGAAGAGTAAGTAGTGAAGTAGTGAAGTGGTGTGTAGTAGTGAAGAAGTTGAGGTGTGTAGTGAAGAAGTAGTGATAAGTTGTGGTGTGTTGTGAGATTTGTTCTAGCTAGGATTAGGACCCGACATTTAGCTTAGTGTCGTAAATTGGTGTAAGCAAAAGTCGTGTAAGGTTTTCTCCGCCATAAGGGAGCTTGTTGACATAGTGAAGAAAACTCTCGAGTTAGGTGCTCGGAGAGTGGAGTAGGACGAAGAGGAGATTCGTAGCCGAACCACTATAAATCCTTTGTCTCACAGTGCCATTCTTCCATCTCTATCTCTTTACATACTTACTTAAATACTTGACAATTTATATACTTGTTGATATCGTAGTTTATAATTGTGCAAGTCCTTTTGGTATCATATAAAGTTCGGATTGGTATTTTCATAAACAAAGTTTTTGTAAATTAAAAAGACGTAAAACTATTCAACCCCCCCCCCCTTCTAGTTTTCCACAATATCTATAAAGATCATATGTGAAGAACATACAAAGGTAGTTAAAGATCTCATTGAAAGAATTTTTGCTCAGTATCAGAGAGCATGTTATGGGGATCAGAAGAAAACAAGCTGATCAGGTGTTTGGAGGTAGCAGGGGTTTAGCTTCTCTGTTTTCATTATGTTGTAAAAAACCTTTTGGTAAGTACTATATAATTCACCTTTTGTGAGATTACAACTCTGTTGTTTGTACAAAAGTTACTACTGCTATTATTAAGTTACTACTGCTATTATTAAGTTACTACTGCTATTACAATAGTTATTTGCATTTTCCATTTATCATGTATATGCACTTGCAGGCACTTTAGTAACATGTTACTTCATTAAAGTTGAAATTTGACTTTAGAAAGTCAAGTAACACTGTTCCTAGGGGTTACAAAGTACATAAGTTATCAGAAATGTGTGACCATATGTATCGATTTGTGACTACACTTAAATAATGTGTGACAAAATATGACTCTATGATTTAGACACCTAAATAAATGATAACTGACTTCACATTTTGCTATGAATAATAGCACATGAATATTTCACAATGTGACTATTTTGAATGTATTGGTCACATATAATACCCTTATAACGTGGCCATAAACATCATTTAGATACGCATTTGTGATATGGTGTGACTATTGTAAAGCCTATAGTCACATGATCGTGCTTCAATTAAATGTGACTATACACATTAGGATTTGGCAAGCAAACACACACTAAACTTTAGACACACATATTAACTTACGTGACCATATGTATCGAATTTTCGTTACACTTAATCATGTTTCTATGGTTTCGTGTGACCATATATGACATTTGGTCACACTCTTCAAGTGTGTGACATATATTTGTCACTTTTAAATGCATATCGTGACTAACGCTTCAAACTTACTTTTCAGTTGTCACACATTTCAAATTCATATGTGGCTAAGTATTTAGCAAAGAATAGCAGTCACGTTTAAATAATGTGTGACAAACTTGACTATATAATTTAGCCACATACACAATTACTTCATGTGACCATATATCTATTTTGGTCACACTCTTCAATTGTGTGACATATATTTGTCACATATGTATATCTGTAGTGTGACTAATGTTTAAAGCTGATTTGTATCGGTCACACGTCCCAAATTAAACATGACTAAATGATTGAAAAATATTTACCAGTTACCCTCTAGTCACATAAATACACAAATGTGTGACATATATCTTCCAAAATGGTCACACAAGTCGGATAGAGTGTGGCTGTTTATTTTATTTTCATACATTTAGTCACGTAAATATGTTACATTGTGACCGCTTGAAATCCACCATGTGTGACGATAGGCCATTTTTGTACTAGTGAACCTTCAGTGTGAGCTGATGTGTGTTATCACCAAATACTACCTTGGTTCCTGGTTCTTCCACATATTTGTGCAGATACTGTTTCACACCAGTCATACTCCCTGGCATGTCTCTGCACAAACAGTAAACTGTGTTAGTTTTTCTTGTTGACCCACTTCCTAGTGGGCTTGGGTCTAATGGACTTCTTGAATTTGTTAACGGACTCATGGTCAGTGGTGAAGTGAAAAGAGCTTCCACATATCTTGCATTTGGTGCTTGAAGAGGACTTAGTTGACTGAGATGTGTTTGTTGTCAGTCCTCTTCTAGCCTAAATGACATTGTCATGTCCTGATGCATCATGGGAAGGGTCTCCACAAATATCACAGCAAGGATAGATAAGACAATCAACAGGGTGATGGTCATTAAATCCATAGTGAGTACTGGGTTTGAAAGGCTTAGCCTTTTGTTTCGGGGTTTGCTTTGATGCTGAAGCATACTTATGAGCCTGAGCTTTGTAGTTTGCTTGAGCCTTCAAAGAAGTGGTGTAAGACAGGTGGTCAGAAGTTATGTGATATTCTTGTTTGCATACCATGCAGAACAAGATTCTATAGCAATCATCAGTGACATGATTTGTGTAATTGCATAGTTCACATCTCTTCAGGGGCTTGTATGTGGATTTTGGTTTGGTGGTGCCTGAGGAAGCTGAAGTTGGTTTTTTATCATTTGATGAAGGCTTTTCAGTTGATTCCAACTTTTCACTTAGCTTCCTGACAAGTTCAGCTAACTGATCATATTTTGAGTCAGTGTTGTCAGTGTTTTCCATAGTTGGTATGAAGGGCGTTTATGCTTCAGTGGGAGCTGAAATTGTTTTGTTTTTATCAAGGTTGGGCCTTTTCAGGATCGTTGTGCCTAGTCCCACCCTTTCCTTAGGAGAGTGTTGAGAGTAGACAAGAGGTGTTAGGTCAGAACATGGTTCAGCTCCCTAAAGGACTTTGAGTGGTGGAAGTGGATTTTTGGGACTCAGCTGGAGACTCAGTGACTGACTCAGTACTACTGGGTTCGTCAGTGACTCCAAGTATTTCTTTGATGGCCTGGCTTTCAGGCACCAAGATTCTCCTTATGTTGAAGTTTGGCATTTTTCCATAAGGACTGAGTCTTTCAATCCACTCATTTGGTTTGGGATGCATTTCCATTTCAAAAGAGGTACCAGCTGGCCTGAAGGTCTTTTCACTAAAAGTCTCACTGGAGGATTCAGTGAGTTGATCCTCTCCTAGTATTCTCTTTTTAGTACTAGGAATGAGACTGACAGTATCATAGGCCCTTGGGTTTTTCTTAGTCCGGCTTTCAATGACATCCTTTTCTTTCTTAAGTTCTTCTTGAAGAGCATGGTTTTGTTTTACCAATTCAGTTTTTTGAATTTGAAGGGTAACATTTTCAAGTTTAGCTTGTTTAAGCACAAGAAGTTCATCTTTTATTTAATTCAAAAGTGAGTTTGTTATATTTTGAAAACAAGTTTAACCTTTGCTCTTCAACATACTTAAGATCAACATAAATGTAATTAAGGTAAGACTGCCAATCACTACTATCAACCATAGAAAGTAAGATGTTTACCTTCCTCATTGTGATGTTGACCCATTCACCATTTCAGGCATGACTTTTGCGCACAGCCAATTTGTTCTCATCTGAGAGTGCCATCAGTGCACTGACATGAACTTCTTCATCTTCTGAGGATATAGATTCCTCATCTCAGTCAAAGGTTTCAGCAACCAGCCCTTTGTTCTTAGCCTGAGAAGGTTTAGGGGCCTGAGGTGACTGAGGAATTTAGGGAGCTGCCTCAAGAAGTGCAAGTTTGGCTTTTGCTTTCCTATACTTGGTTTCAAAATCTTTTTGAGAACTATTCTCAGTTTGTTTTGAAAGTATTGAGGAGACTGAAGCATTTTTGGTTGAAATTTAGTTCCTGAGGGATTGTTTCCTGAAAACTTGTATGAGGGTTCTGAGGTTGTTTTTGAGAAATAGTCTTTTGCAAAGTGACCTCTTTTGCCACATTTAAAACACTCAGTGTTTTCATTTGCTTTTGCTTTTGAAAAACTTTTGTTTCTACTAAAAAAATGTTTTGAGTTTGCAAGGAGTGCCCTTTCTTGACATTCAATTTGTAAGTCATTTAGGTACTCCTCACTGCTCCTCTCATCAGCCTAATCATCAGAGTTCTCTAGGAAATCCTGTACAATACCATTAGAATAGAAAGCAGTAGATATGGGTGAACTGATCAGCGTCTTTTTGATGTCTTGAGCCTTAAGATATCTCTTAGAGATTAGGTTATCCTCATAGAGAAATTTACCATAAATCACAAGAAGCTCAAGATTCTGAAGGTGGTTGGCATTTCTTAGACCCTGAGAGAAGTTTAACCACTTCTCAGGGAGACAGTTGACAAAGCCAACATTGATTTCATGCTTAGACACGGTGACACCATCGTTGGTCAACTCATTAAGAAGGGTTTTGTAACGGGTATAGGTCTCTGAGAGACTTTCAGAGTCTTTGGCCCTGAAAGTGTTGTACTCATGTTTCAGGTCCATGATCTTGTTTTCCTTGGAATCTGAGGGACCTTCATAGCTATGAACCAAGTCAGTCCAAGTCTCCTTTGCAGTTGAACAATTGATGACTGATTCCATTATATCGTCAGGGAGACAAGATATAATGATACTTTTCAGGCGTTGGTCTTGATTGACCACCCTTCTCTCATCAGGGGTCCACTGAGCTTCAGGTTTGGCTAAACCAGTAGCAGTTTTAGGGACATATGGACCTTCATTAATGAGTGTAATGTAATAAGGTTCCATCCAAGTTAAGTAGCAAAGCATGCGCTTTTTCCACTTATTGAATTTTCCAACTTCAAGTCGGGGAGCAGTAGCAGTATAGCTTCCTCCCTTTTTATCGACTAGTTGGAGTACATCACTATCAGCCATGGTAGGATCTAGATTTTAAAAACTTTTGCGCACTCTTTTTGTTTTGAAAGTTTTATAAACCAGAGGCTCTGATACCACTTGTTGGTCCCGTTTACACGGTTAAATTAACTACAAAGTTAATCTAAACATGCACCATGCTTAAGTAATGTAGTGAAATACTTTGAAAGACATTTGTATAAACGTAAAGTAAATAGACAAGATATTTTCAATGTTTAATTCTTATTAGAAATCAATCAAAGAATTATACCTAAGTGTTTGCGGAATAACACTTGGGATTGAAATGACAAGTGTGGTATGACTCCTCTCTAAACCCAAGCTAAGCTTGAGTGACAACTAAAGGTCCTACTGAGCTATCTCAGGGAATGTGTTGTTCTTTGGAGGAGTAAAAGTTGTTTGTGAATGTCTAAGCATTAATTGCACAAACTTATCCACTTTTACTCATCTCTTATGTTTCCTATTTATATATTTCTACAATCGTTATGATAATGACAAATGATGTCCTAAGCTAGTGAAGACAAAATACTTACGTATTTTGTCTCTTTTACATTAAGCTATTTTGGGTATAAGACAATACACCTTTCAAAGGAGCAGTGATGACACTGTCCTGACATTTTGCCTTTCAGGGAAAGTTTGACTTCAGCTAGATAAGGACAACATCTTATCTCTTCAAAAGTTTCCTGCTTTATCCTGCCTAATCTTCAGTCCTTAGGCCTTCAGTCTTCGGTCTTCAAATCATACTTCTTTAGTTGTTGAGGAGTTTTGGGGTTCAGTGAGTTATTGTCATCACTCACTGAACCCATCACCTTCTTCTTTGGCTAAGGTGCCACTCACTGAGTTCCTCCTCACTGAGTGGAGAGGCTTTCTTCTTAGACTCGTCCTCGGCATCCTAAAGGTAACTCACTGAGCAACTGTTCACTCAGTCACTTGAGTGCGTTCAATGTTTTCTAACACTTAGGTTAATTTGTGTTCAAATCTTCTTTTATGAGACTTGGGTACTGAAGTGACCTAACAGCCAGTAGTCATAAACAAGAAACAAACATCTTTCTTGAATATCAAAATACAAGTACAATGATTATTCCAATCCAAGTAACTATAATTGAACTAAATAAAAAGAAGAAAATAGTTAGGCTTGGTCTTTGCATTCCTCATGTCGCTTAATTGTTTCCAGAAAATAGTTGCACGTACAAAAACTCTCATTGGAAATGAAGCAAATCATTTAAATACCACTGACGCGTAGGCCACTTGGGGCCAATTAGGATGAGGCAAAAGGGTTACGAAGTATAACTAATTCTTTGAGCTAAACATGTTGTGAAACTTATCTCAACTAAGTACCTAAGTTGATATATCTTTTCAAAAAGTTCTCTAATATCTTGTGTCGGATCTTTCTGCTTCACAATTGACTCCCTCTACCAATATCAACATAATAAACCAAACACATCATCAACATTGACCACGATATATCTCTAAAAAGAATGGAAAAATTCAAGTGAGTAGAATAAGATACGTACAGCTTTCATGCCAGCTTCTTATACATAAGCAATATCTGCATGAGTAAATAGTCCAGACTCCCCGACCACCTAAATTTTTTAAAAATATAAGAATTAACATGTCAAAGTTGAGCAAAAAAACAAGCCATTTTCTCCATATATATATTGCACTTACCATAATGTTGTTATGTGTGATCTTCTCCCACGTTCCCCTTCAAGCAACTTCTTTATGCTACTAATATCAACAGAACTTCAAATGTTTCGGCAGAAGTGGCATGAAATGGTATAATATTGTGGTAGGATGAGATTACAGGAACTCATGATCAACTAAATAAATCACTGATCTTGAGCATAAACACATATGGGATACATACCAAGGTTACGGGTGATGATCCAAGTGAGTCTTGTGTGAAGGCTTGGTGTAACACCCCACCAAAATTTAACCATGACAGCGGAAGACTTTAATAATTTACAGCGGAAGACTTTTTAAAATAACAGCGGAAGACTTTAATATAACAGCGGAAGACTTTTTGGGTGTTACTTCGAGGATCTTTTCACCGTCACAAAAACAATACAGAGTGATGTTTAAAAGTTTACTTTATTCCAAAATACCATATATTAAGATGTTCACATTTTAACAACACATTTATTTAATATGAAATAAAGTATTTGTTTAAGTCCACATGCCCACTCCGTGCCTTCATAATTCTTCTTGTTTAGTTCCTGAGATAAACATGCTAAAAGTCAACATAAAGTTGAGTGATATTCATAGGTTTGAAAGTTAAACAGTTGAACACAAGATATAGTCATTTATTGCAAACGTATGCAATCAAACAAGTTGAAAAGAATTCACATATACCCGTTATTGCATTAAGCTCATGACACACAACGATTTGACAGCCAATCATATTTAATAATATGACGCAATATAATAATATATCCCCAAGATAGGTCTTTGCCAATAACCTATGTCATCAAAATAATGTGCGTTTACGTTCACTCATCAAGTGATTAAGGTTCATGATCGAGGGTCTTTTGGCAATAGCTACTTAAGCAATAATAACGGTCAGCCGGTATATCAATACCAAAATAAAAGACTTGTGTTCGGTTTTTAAGCATGTATCCCCCCCCCCACATAAAACAGTTAAAAAGTGGGCTATGAACTCACCTCAGTAGTACAGTTGTATCGTAATCTCAACAAAGCAAGGAAATGGCTTCACACACAAACTAAAAGATAATGCAAGTTTCAGTTGATAGTCTAAGTCCGGTTTTATCGCGAATAATAGTTATTTAGTTACGAACAAAACTCGTGTTTGTTAAATGCTTCAAGTTCAAAAGCAAAGTTATATATATATATATATA
>LBNU01031186.1:30275-42692 GCA_014162995.1 Artemisia annua | reverse complement strand
GGCTCTCAGGCCCAGTACATCGAATAAGCTTAATGGGCTTATAGGCCCATCGTTAATTATAAAAAGTTTTATAAAAGCTGGTTTTTGTCGAATCAAAATAGGTCGAGCAAAGGGTCTAAACGAGTTCAATGGGTCGAATAAAAAGTGGTTTTTAATTGTTTACCAAGTCAATAATGGGGTCGAACCATAAAAACAACATGTCGTATGTCTAGATTTGATTTAACAAGACCAAAGTTAATGTCTCAAACTCATTTCTGAAAACAGTTTCAATATCAAAAATATTCTAAATGTTTTGCTTAAATTCGAATGGGTCAAGGTCACATGAAAACGTGTGAGATTAGTTGAGTAAATGTTATAATTATGATCAAGTATTTGTACCTTTCATTAGTTAACATGTAAAATTATAAGTATGTCGAACAATATAAGTGTGTTATGTTTATAGATATCGAAATAAATGTGGCAAGAAAAACGTATGAAAAACAATATAACGAAAAGAAATATGGGTTTCTCCTTCTCACCTCACCTCTTGGGGTGGAGTTAATATCACGTATGGTTCGAGTTGGATCAAAGATTGATTGTAGAAAGGTTCACAGCCTAGCAAAGTTTACAACGAGCTAATAATGGTACCCTTGGATCACTTGGACAACTCGTACGCTTAGCAAACTTCTCGTCCCAATCTTGATATCAAAACCCCACGTAAACTTATATTTGGTAATGTTTTTGTGTGTGTGATCAGTTGAGGGTTGCATGGGAATGTTTTATAGTGAGTTTGTAACATGCTAAGACAAGTGAGAGGTGCCAAGAAGGTGTGTGTTGGCTCGTTGTGGAGGGGAGGCACCAAAATGTCATCCAATCGTTAACTAGCAACAATAGGAATGTGTAAGTGAGATACACTGTTGATTTCTGACATTCACTATGCATCTTTGTCAGGTTAGGAGCTATAGGTGAGCTTGGGAGGTCACAAGGAATATGTTGCCACGTTTTGGAGTTATCCCGTTCTCATGATTTGTGTAGTTTACTTTGGTTCGAATTGAGGGAGTAAACGAGTGAGATATGTTGTGAAATTTATCACTCTTGATTCTTTGCTAGCTCGTAAATCAAGTTATGTAAAAATGTTGGGGTCTTGTGTGTCGAAATCAAAAGAAAACGGGGTGGTTTGTGGGTGTGTCGAGGCTGGGAACAAAGAAAACAAAAGAAAAATATAACTAAGGGTTCGTTTAGGCTGGTTAAGCCCTTTGGGCTTGTGATTTCGTTCCAGCAGACAAGAAAGAAAGAAAAGAACAAGGAGTCCGTTTGGTTTATATATTGGGTTTAAAAGCCCAATAAGCAACGGGGCCCACTTAGTGAATTTCAAGAGTCGGGTTACAATCCAATAATATTAATGGCAATCCCGGGAATTTTCGTAGGTTCCGGATATACATAAATATTGTACAATAAATATACGAAACGTATATTTATTAAATATAAACGTTAAAAATATATTCGCGATAATTAGACTATCTAAGTTTGTGTGTAAGCATCGTTCCTAGGTAAATGATCATTTCATAATGTCATTGAGATTCACATAATACGTCATGCATTAAAAAAAAATTTGTCACTCGTAAAAAGGAGATATTAAATAACGAGATACCTTTATTCCAGTTTACGTATTTACTAATCGTACGGGAATTTACGAGAGGCTACAGTACATACCCCTTACAGTGAATTCCGTCCCAGAATTCGAGGCTAAGATGGTTGTCACGGGTGTTTATGAGAAGAGGTGTGGGTACATGGTGCGAATCTGATCCTCGCGCTCCCAAGTATACTTCGGTCCTCGTTCGGAGTCCCAACGAACTTTAATGATAGGTAAACGATTATGCTTAAGATGTTTGATTTCCCTATCCATGATTTCCACTGGTTCTTCAGTGAAAATGAGTTTCTTATCCAGTCGAATTTCTTTCAGTGGGATGATAAGAGATTCATCCGACAAACACTTCTTGAGGTTTGACACATGAAAAGTGTCATGAATCCTACTAAGTTCTTCTGGTAATTCGAGTTTATAAGCAACAGGTCCAATCCTTTCCAGGATGTTAAAAGGACCTATATATCGTGGGTTTAACTTTCCACGCTTTCCGAAACGTATCATTCCTTTCCAAGGCGATACTTTTAACAAAACTCGGTCTCCAATCTGAAAATCCATGGGTTTTCGTTTTAAGTCGGCATAACTCTTTTGCCGGTATCTGGCAGCTTGTAAACGTTGTTTGATCTGAACTATCTTTTCCGTAGTTTCATGTACAAGGTCTGGTCCAGTAAGTTGTACTTCTCCAACTTCTGCCCAACAAACAGGTGATCTACATTTTCTACCGTAGAGAGCTTCAAACGGTGCTGCTTTTATGCTGGCATGATAACTATTGTTATAAGAGAATTCAACTAAAGGCAAATGTTTATCCCATCCTTTTCCAAAGTCGATGACACATGCTCAAAGCATATCTTCCAAGGTTTGGATGGTTCTTTCGCTTTGCCCATCGGTTTGAGGGTGATACGCGGTGCTCATATCTAGCTTTGTTCCTAAACTTTTTGCAAAGATCCCCAGAAATGGGATGTGAAACGACTATCACGATCGGATATGATTGAAATCGGTACTCCATGCCGAGATATTATGTCTTTTATGTATAATTGAGCGAGCGTATTCATCTCATCGGTTTCCTTGATTGGTAAGAAATGTGCGGATTTTGTGAGACGATCAACGATAACCCATATCGTGTCATAACCAGTCGAAGTCCTAGGTAACTTGGTGACAAAGTCCATAGTAATACGTTCCCATTTCCACATTGGAAGTTCGGGCTGTACAAGTAATCCTGACGGTTTCTGATATTCCGCCTTTACTCTTGAACATGTCAAACATTTACTGACATACTCTGCAATGTCGGCTTTCATGTTTGGCCACCAATATAGTTTCTTTAGATCCTGATACATTTTGTCGGAACCTGGGCGTATGGAGTATTTTGACTTGTGTGACTCATGCATGATGAGATCACGAATACCTCCAAAGTGTGGAACCCAACTTCTGTTTTTAAAACAGAGCATTCCATCAGATCTTTTCAAGAAACCATTCTTGTTTTCAGGCATGCCATATATCTTTTCCTTGGGTCGGTTCTCTCCTTTAAGATCTTCGCTTTGAGCGGCAAGGATTTGTGATGGAAGAGGCGAACAAATGGTCATCCCTAACGATCTAACCCGGAGAGGTTTTAATCGTTCCTTTCGGCTTAACGCATCTGCTACTACATTGGCCTTACCGGGATGATAGCGAATTTCACAATCATAATCACTCAGTAACTCTAGCCAACGACGTTGCCTCATATTTAATTCCTTTTGATCCAAAATATGCTGAAGACTCTTGTGATCAGTAAACATGGTACATTTAGTGCCATACAGATAGTGTCTCCACATCTTAAGGGCAAATACTACCGCTCCTAGCTCTAAATCATGAGTCGTGTAGTTTTCCTCATGCTTCTTTAGTTGTCGGGATGCATAAGCTATCACTTTGCTTCTTTGCATCAAAACTGCTCCTAATCCGTGGTATGAAGCATCACAATATACTATGAAGTCTTCACTTCCTTCAGGGAGTGCTAATATTGGTGCTTCACAAAGCTTTTGTTTTAACAACTGAAAAGCTGATTCTTCTCTTTCTCCCCAGATATATTTTTCATTCTTTTGAGTCAATTTGGTCAAAGGTTTTGCGATCTTAGAAAAACCTTGAAAACCTTCGGTAGTAACCTGCAACGCCTAAAAATTGACGTATCTCTGTGGGGTTTGTAGGTGATGTCCACCCTTTGACGGCTTCTATTTTTGCAGGGTCCACATGAATACCTTGACTATTTATTATGTGTCCCAAAAATTGCACGGTGCGAATCCAAAAATCGCATTTCGAGAATTTAGCGTACAGTTCTTCCTTCTTGAGTAATTCTAGAATGATTCTCAAGTGGTCTGCATGCTCTTCCTCGTTGTGCGAGTAAATCAAGATGTCGTCAATGAATACTATCACGAATTTATCTAGATATGGTTTGCACACTCTGTTCATTAGATCCATGAAAACTGCTGGTGCGTTGGTTAAACCAAATGGCATTACTTGGAACTCGAAATGTCCATAGCGCGTTCTAAATGCAGTTTTGGGAATATCCTCTTCCCGAACTCTTAGCTGGTGATATCCTGACCTTAAATCGATTTTTGAATATACACTTGATCCTTGTAGTTGGTCAAATAAGTCGTCGATTCGGGGTAACGGGTATCGATTCTTTACCGTAAGTTTGTTCAACTCTCGATAATCGATGCACATACGGAAGGATCCATCTTTCTTTTTGACGAATAAGACCGGGGCTCCCCAAGGTGATGAGCTTGGTCGAATAAATCCTTTATCAGACAATTCTTTTAATTGTTCCGATAGTTCTTTCATTTCTGAGGGTCACTACAACAAAAGTGGCTTTTTAGGACCCTTTGTGTGGGACGGTATGATAATGGAGTCCTAAAAAACTGTTTAATAGGACAGATTTGAGTTTAGGGTCCTTTTTAAATATTTGCTACTTTGGTGATGTCCTAAAAAGTTATATAATAGGATGGTTGATGATTTGGGGTCCTATTATCATATAACTTAATAGGACACTTAAAATATGGATCCTAATAAATTACTTTATAAGACATTTAGTTGTTGGTGTCCCATTATGTAATAGTGTAATACGACACTTGATCACTAGATGTCCTATTATGACACAACCTAATAAGACCCTTGACACTTGGGTCTTATAACTTTAACCTTTATAGGACATTTATTCATTATGGTTTTATTATAATACACCATAATAGGACACTGGAGTTTTGAGTCATAAGACATCAGTTCGTTAAAACGCTTTATCACAAAAGGTTTATTATAGCAAAATTTAATAGGACCATTGACACGTGGGTATTATAACGTTAACCTTTATAGGACGCTTATGTACAATGGTTTTATTATTGTACACCATAATAGGACATTTCATTTTTGAGTCATATAACATCATTTTTTTAAAACGATTATTTGCAAAAGTTTTATTATAACGAAACTTAATAGGACCCTTAAGACGTGGGTATTATAATATTAACCTTTATAGGACACTTATGCATGATGGCTTTAGTATCATACATCATAATAGGACATTTTATTTTTGAGTCATAAAATATCAGTATTTTAGAACGTTTATTCGCAAAAGTTTTATTATAACAAAACTTAATAGGACCCTTAAAGGATGCATATTCATTATGGTTTTATTACAATACACCATAATAGGACACTTGATACATAAGTCATAAAACATTAATTATTTAAAACGCTTATGTTCGCAACGTATTATTAAAACATAACTTAATATGACACTTGACACTTGGGTCCCATAGATTGATACACCATTATAGGACACTTGATATTTGAGTCATAAAACATCGGTTTTATGGAACGCTTATTCGCAAATAGCATCTTATAACGTTAACCTTTATAGAACCCTTGACAATAGCGTCTTATAACGTTAACCTTTATAGAACGATTATTCATAATGGGTTTTTTATGATACACCATAATATGGCACTTCTTTTTAGAGTCGTAAAACATCCGCTTTTTATAATGCTTATTCAAATTAAGTTTTATTAAAACATAACTTTATATGACACTTGACAGTTGGGTCTCATAAATTCATCCACCATAATAGGACACTTGAAATTTGAGTCATAAAGTTTCAGTTTTATAGAACGCTTAGTTGCAAAAGTTTTATTTTAACAAAAATTAATAGGATCCTTGACACCTGTGTCTTTTAACATTAACCTTTATAGTACTCTTATTTGTTATGGTTTTATTATCATACGTCATAATAGGACACTCCTTATTTGAGTCATAAAACATCAGTTTTTTAGAACGCTTATTTACAAAAGTTTTATTTAAACATTAGTTAATACTAGGCGAGTACCCGCGCCTAGCGGCAGCGGTTCTTAACGGCAGACAATTAACGATATGCGATATTGTGGTAAGTGTTTTGTGTAGCGTTCAAAATATAATGTGAATAATAACGGGATCTTACAACGACAGATAGTTATATTGATATTTTTTGTTATACAAAACGCTACATAAAAAAATTAACTAAAATATCACTATAACTATTTGTTTAAAAATGCTAGAGAAGATGGGGGCATTGGATGTGAGTAAAGTTGTTGATCATCACCAGGGTAGGCGTCTTATTACTTGCATTTGGTTGCATAGTGGCCTTTTCCATTTATTTGCAAGCATGTTGAGTCTCTTAGTTATCGGCATTCGACTTGAGCAAGAATTTGGATTCAGTATGTACATTAAATACACTTTTTAAGTTATTTCATTATCAATATACATGGATCACCACCTATATATTCTCTGTGACATGAATAGTTATACTGCTTTCTGTTGACCTTCGTGCCCTTAATCTACTACTGCTTTAGATATGTGATGGTGAATAAAATTTAAGGAACAACCGAACAACTATAACACATATGCTGGGAACCTGTAATGTTTAGAAATATTTCAGTTTGCAATAACTCAACTTTCTAATCAAGTAAATAATTTCCCGTGGTTGGTTTTTAACTGGCTTGATTTGCCTAGTGGTATCACATCTGACTTAACTTTCTTACTTGTTTGTTTTCAGTACGCATTGAGTTGATTTATATCATATCTGGATTCGGGGGCAGCATATTATCTGCACTTTTTCTTCAGTCCAACATATCAGTTGGTACCTCTGGGGCAGTTTTTGGGTTATTAGGTGCAATGCTTTCGGAACTTATAACTAACTGGACTATTTACGCTAATAAGGAAACTGATAAAGTCTTCTCATTTAAAAAAAATAATTAAAAAAAAAATAGTTGCTAACTGGACTACAATAGTTTGACCGTTTTTCTAATAGTTGCTTACCTTCTTTATGCTTAGATGGCGGCGCTATCGACTCTTGTGATCATTATTGTTATTAATCTGGTGGTGGGGATTCTGCCACATGTTGATAATTTTGCTCATCTTGGTGGGTTCTCTTCTTGGGTTTGTGTTCTTGATGTGTCCTCAGTCAGTTTGGATGGGTTAACCAAAGATACCCTCCGGCTTATGCAAGGGGTGATGCCAAGCCTTAATACAAGACGTATCAGCGCGTTCTTTGGATCCTTTCACTTATCCTTGTGGTGGCTGGGTAAGAAAATATATAACTTTTGTTTTACCATTTTGACCCGTTCGACCCAATTTACCTATTTGGCCTGTTGAAACAGCATGGTTGCTGGGCTTGTTTCACTTCTGTGTGGAACCAACTTGAACGACCATTGTTCTTGGTGTCACTACATGAGTTGTGTACCCACTTCAAGGTGGAGCTGTGATACGGATCCCGTGTCCTGCATGGTGAGTCATTTTACATTGTTTATCTTCTCTATATTATCGAAAATTGAAATGAAATTAGGGACTTATGGAATGATATTGTTGTGTGGCAGTCTGAGCAAACAGGAAACCAGTATACATTAACATGCTCTGATAGTGGTAAAAACGGGACCTACTTGTTGACGAACCCAAACACATCTCAGCTACGAGGTCTTTGCACTCAGCTTTGTCGATCGCTAGCAGTGGTACAGTTTCTTCATCTGTTCACTTATAACTATAACCCAAAAGTCACACTCATCAAAATATAGGTTAGGTTCTCATGTTGTCCCAAAATGCATATTGCTCGCTGTTTGAGCATAAGTTTGACATCGCGGTACATAGTCCCAT
Source organism: Artemisia annua (assembly GCA_014162995.1). Lineage (NCBI taxonomy): Eukaryota > Viridiplantae > Streptophyta > Magnoliopsida > Asterales > Asteraceae > Artemisia > Artemisia annua. Next base: position 34,924 of record LBNU01031186.1, on the reverse strand, counting down.
CCCATTGCATGGCCCTTGTCCACAACATGCTGCCTGTCCTGCACAGAAAATCATCCAAAATATATATTATTTACTTAAACCAAAAAGTAATAATTTCGTTATATTCTTAATTTGTGGAATTACTCACCATAAGCTATTGGATCACTCATGAAATCATTGTGATTTTTTCTTGTGTTTACACCAACAAACACATGACTACCGACTTCATTATTGAGACTGGTAAGCATATCTTCTAATTGTGGGTTGTACAAAGCTGCAGCCATTGAAGCTCACCCGCGCATTCACCATTTCGGTTATGTTGAGCTAATTTTGCTGGCACACACCCTAAAGGGCCCGTTCCAGTCACGAGTACCTTGCGGGCCCCCAAGTCATATACCCTCTGCATTAAACCAAAATGTATAAGATAACAAATCGTCAAGTTATTTAACAATGATAAATGACACACAGCAGAAGGCAATCAATCATGTCATTATCATCAAAGAAAAATCATTTGATATATAGCTGTGTTAAATACAAATGGGTAAAAACAAATTCTTTAACTATTCAGATTGGTTGAGCTGAACAATTTAACTAAAAGGGAAATGGGTCAGCTGAGTTGAAAGCCAACCAAAGGGTTTTTAGATGAACAAAAACCTACTAAATCTGAATTTAAAAAAGTTAAGATTACTTTTGCAATAGTAAACTATGTGTCATCATACTTAGCACATTGTTTGGTTCTTAAATTCAGTTAAGTGGATACAATATGTGTTTGTGAATGGCCTAACCCATTTTGACCCACACTTCCGACATATGTTTTGATCTGAACCCGCTTTGGTCAGTTACTCAACCTCCCTGACTCAACACGTTTGCACACATCTAATAAACACCAAGACAAACCTCATATGTTACGGTTTCACCGGATGTTGTTGATTGCTAAAGTGTCACATTAGATACGGCACCATTAGCTGACACAACACAGAGAACTCTAGTGCTATTCTGTGAGAACCACGTAAATTGTGCGAGCACACCCTATATTTAAGAAATTACAACGTTAGTACCCCTTCTCGCACATAAACAAAAAAAGGTGCTATTTGATAATATGCAAGCTGAACAAAACATAAATCACCCAAAGAATATCTCGCAAACCTAACACAAGGTATCCAATTCTAAATGTAGAAAAAGAATCACCCATAATAATCTACTTTTCGGATATGTTTTTTAGTAAGCATTAATAAAAATATAGTATAGATCAGTAAAAGACCCAGCTTGGTGATCAATATAAAAGCGAAAAATGAGAGGAACCATAATTGTTAAGTGATCAATGCACTAAATATGATCACAAAAGCTAAGTCATTACACGAATAATCTAATTTTTTTATTTGAGTTGACATAGAAGGATATAAACATTAAAAAGACACTCTCGGTAACCTTCAACCAATTTAACATTTTTCCTTTTTTAACTATTTCTTTGACTTGACTCATTTGACCCATTAGGAATAAACCATGATGGGTCAAATTGCCAATTCCTGTGAGAATAAAGGGTAAATACTAAGAACTATATTGATGATTTTAACTTAATAATTTGAGGTCTTTCAAGTAACATACTGCTATTTGGTAGCTTTTTACTTCATTGTTCTTGATATTCCCTAGAGCTCCAAGAGCAGGAACAACACACTCCATGGGATATCGCATGTGCATGAGTTTAACATCTTTCATCCTGTGAAACTCAAACAAGGGAAATTGGACGAAAATAATAAATAAATGGAGTAGTAAATAACCCAGATACTACGGCTTAGCCTCGATTTTAGAAACCTAGAAGAGATTGGACACTACCTTTTCCAGGCCACTAGATTAGATGTTATCGGTTGCATGCTAAATAGCTCAACTGCGTCTTGAAATCTTATGTCTCGAACTACATCAAATAAAACCTATATATAAAGAAGAACTCAAGTAACACCTAAGTGTAAATTAATAACAACAAGGAAAATAGTTTGCGAAGTACAAATTGAAAAAAAAAAAAAAAAACCCCACCAACCTAAGTGTAAATTAACAGGAAGCATACGGCAAGTCGTCCACAACTTAAACCATTGTCATCTTGATGTAAAGTTTCTATTAATAAGTGACTCAAATGATCAAAAACATATACTCCGTACATAAAATTTTGGTATGAAGAGAATTACTCCGTATATAATTATGATCCATACCAAAACAAAATGTTATAAAATTAAGAAATTGACAAATCGAATATTGCCTTTCATCATAATACCAAGGTTATCACAAAAATGAATTTAGCAACACAATAAGAAACTGTTCAATATAAGTTATTACTTAACACTTGATTGTGTTAACACACAGATTCTTCAATAAAGATTAATCTATTACTATACATATCTAGTATCAAGCTAAAGTGAACATGTATTTTACCTTCAATATTGGAGACCAAGCCAAAGTTCTACGTGCACAAATGATAGGAACCTACTGTAACAAACAAACTTCTAGTGTCAATCTAACAATTTTAATTATTAATGAAAATTCACTACTAGAACCTACTGTAACAAATATTTATGACTTTATATAGTCCATAGTACTAATTCTCTTTTTGAGGAATTTCATCAAACACTTGGTGGTCAAAACATATAATGGTTGATTTTAATATGTATTCCATCTATTCATAAAAGAAAATTACACATATAATCAATGTAGAGAAATAAATAAGATTGTAGTGAGCTAAGAAACACAGGCACCAAAAAAATTGATACTTCACATTCAACTTCTACTATAAAATATTTCATCCCCAAAATAAATTGGTACTTCATATGCAATTTCTATAGTATAATATATTTTATTTCATGATACTTAAAGATGAAAAGTTACCTTGTTGCTTGTTGGTATAAACTAGATAAGTTGGAAGAACATTCGAGCAGGGATTAAGGGCCGACTGATGTATTATGAATTTATGATGGCTAAAATATATTGATTAATAGACCTGGCTGGAATTATATCAGGGGAAAAAGAAAGCCATAAGGTTTTAGGAGGGATTCGTAAAAATTTAAAAGAATTTTAAAAGGTTTTGGTGAAAAAAAGGGCGCCATCAGTTTGAGAATTAAAAATTTTGGACATAAGTGAGCGGATTAGGTTTTATATATGTTTAGAGAGTGGTGTTTCTAAAAAAAAGCCAGATTTTACATGTTTTTGATCATAGGCACTGTTTTTTCCCTAAAAAACCATTCTTTTTTATTTCATTTCGGCATTTCCTTTAACATAGAGACTATTTTCTATAAAACCGATCTCTTTTAAGGGGTCTTCATAGCCTTTTCTGTAGTAGTGTAGATTCAGGTCCATTTGGCAACTGCAAAGTAGAAGTCTTGAGACATGTCCGTTATTCACTTCAGTGGAGGAGCTGCATCGGCACGCACAAAAACACAACGACCGATTCAAAATGGGTCCATTTTTCATTTAAATTAGAGGTGCCAGTATGTATAGTTATTTTGACATGACCATTATATCTACTTAAACCCAAATCGTACCCAAACTACTATAAATTCAAAACCACAATAGCCCCAATAGATGCAAATAAATAAGTATGATGAAATAATCCAAAGTCTTTTACAATCTCAATTGTTATTTACAGGGGAATTTATTTTTTTCAACAAACCACATAGTCGTACTTTATACATAATTAGATAGAAAATTGAATACCTTTATGATGTAGGATTATAGGGTATCACAATTAAAACGTTATCCACTTCCCCTTTCATCAGACCGGGATTTGCTATACGATTAGGGTTCATAACACGGTAGTCTGTATCGACTGTAAGAGTGGGCAACAATTATTTTCAACAGATCGATGTGTGAAGAAAGGAGAAGTGACGGTTCTGATGGTGATAATGGGATTAAAATATTAGTGGATCTAATTTTTGAAGGGGAGTCCAAAATTAGGAGGGAATTGCACTAAACAATGGTAGCGGGAAACCAAATTTTGGGTGGGAGGGAATGATGAATAAATGAATAATTGAAATTTCATTGAAAATATTTAAAGATAAGAATAAAAATGAACATATATACAAATAATTTAGTCTTAAAAATAAAAATTAATGTGTAGAAAGATATTAATATTGAGTGAGCCAAAACCCCTGTTTCATCTTAATGGGAGATCGAATGACAAAAAATTTTGTTATAGAATAAATGACTAATTTAGACATTAATCCAAGTCACTTAATTTAATCATGGCATTTCTTTCCTTAGCCTTCTAGTGTCTTTCTTGGTTGAACAAATTGCGCCCTTCCTCTCTGTATGAGTAAGTCTTTAATTTTCAGCTCTTGAAATCTGTTCAAAAAGTGGACCACTTCTTTTCTTCTTTTTCTTGGATTCTATCATAATTCCCCTTTTCCTCTTATCTTTTTGGAGTCCATTTCTTGAGTAGGGTTTGAGAAGAAGATTGTAAAGCTTGAAGGTTGTTCAACTGCCCATGAATACCCTAATACTCGTTGGTCCTTGAGACCTGTTCAGCAACATAACTTAGCAATGAGCTCCTCCATCCCATCCACTAGCGAACTATGCTTCCGCCTCAATTCTCCTTCATCTGCTGAATTGCGACACTTTGCAAGTACCGCCAACTGTCTTCAATGTATCACCATTGTTGAAAGACCAGCCACTTCTTCATACATCAA